>JAODAL010009325.1:0-111629 GCA_025379985.1 Phyllomedusa bahiana
ATATTCCACTACAATTTTACCAAGTCTTGGGAAAACTTTATCCGTGTTCTTTAAAAGATAGAGCTTGTCTGTGTTCGCTCCCCGGGGGACCCCCCCCAGCTCCCACCCCGTGTTTTACAGGGGAGATGCTGTTTTAAAATTTTTGAAAATTTTTTAAAAAAAAAATTTCAAACTCTAATCTAACTAAATTGGAAGGATCAAGCTAATAGTAGAGGTTTTCTGTGCAGAAATAGACTAATTTCGTGGCTGTTTGGGCCCAAAGGGCAGGAGCGCAGGTCCTTCCCTATGAGACGTGAGGACACTGAGGCTAAAAACATGAACCTTTTCTATGTAAAACGGGGTCATGTGATTTTTCCACCCAAAATCGAAACCCCTCACACCCAGTATACGTCGCACACACATCTCACCTGCTCTATTCTGAATCTCATTTGCGGGCCCCCAAAATTAAAAAGGGGAAGCGCCAAAAAAAAGGCGATCTTAATAGAGATGCACAAAATTTTAACCTTTAATTATGATGATCTGGAAATTTAATCACCATAAAAACCTTCCGTTTTCAACTTTGTCGAAAAAATGCTCAACACTATTAACCCTCACACTAGTTTGGGCCCAGGCGGGACCGAAGTGAGTCTGGATACTGGTTTTTGGGTTATGGGAAACGGGCTCAGGGCTTATCAGGGTTAAAAAATGCCGGTTTTGCCATCAGTGGTCACCCGTAACTGAGCAGGATAGAGAAGCTGAAAGCGGATATTGCGTTCGTAGAGTAGACGGCATAGGGGGGTAAAAGCTTTTCGTTTTGAGGTTACGGCTGCTGAGAAGTCTTGGAAGATTAGAGTGGTGTTTCCGTCTACGATGAGGGAGCGCTGGTTGCAGTAGGCTTATCAAAATCTTTCCGATCCCTCAGATATTTGTTGTGTTTCCTTTCTTTAATTTCTTCTCTCAGAGATTCTATATTTCGTTGTAATTTTTGTTCTAATTCAGGGAAATCTGGATGGGCCCGAAAACATATTAATCTCCGCTATCTCCTGATTTAGTTGTTCACTTTATTTATTAAATGAAATTCTTTCGTATTCTGACAGGTATTTCATAAATTTCAGAGAGCAATCGGTTAGCAATTTTTCCCAACCCTTGATAAAAATGGGGTCTTCTAAATGTGTATTTGGTCTCAAGCTGATCCGTAATCCTCTATACACAATTTGTTGTTGTATATATGTCTCTAGACTGGCTACTTCCCAGCCTGCCTGAATTTTTTGTTTGTAAGTTTCATTTAATTTCTGAAAGGCTATATGGATATTAGTTTCATTCAATGGAATTGGTTGATTAGAAAATACTGCATTAGCTTCCTGTGAAAAAATATCCAAATTAATTTTCTGACTCAAAAAACCTGCCATTCCCTACAGTCCCCACATAGTCCCCGGCGCCGCCGCTATCCGCCGCCGCCGCCGCCGATCATTAGGGTCCTAAGCCGCTACCAGTCGCTAAGCTATCGGCTTAGTGGCTTAGGACCTTGGCGACGGCAGCGGGGGGCGGGGACTAACTGTATGTGCGTCCGCCGGACGCACATACAGTTAGATACTTCAGCGGAGCAGAGAGCCCGCGGAGTAATCTGTGGCCGCAATCAGGATGCGGCTCTGTGCGCGCCGGAGTGCACAGCCCAGGCGGCGTGCGCGTCATTACGCTGCCCGCGCGCGGCCTGGTGACGTCACGCCGCTGAAGAAAAGACCGGGAGCAGCGACAGCGACGGGGAGCGAGGTCAGGTAAGTGCTGTCAGGTTATTACTTTTAATTAGCGCTATTCATGCTGGGGGCCTATTATCTATTGTTATATGTGCAGGGAGGGGGGCTATTATCTATTGTTATATGTGCAGGGAGGGGGGCTATTATCTATTGTTATATGTGCAGGGAGGGGGGCTATTATCTATTGTTATATGTGAGGGAGGGGGGCTATTATCTATTGTTATATGTGCAGGGAGGGGGGCTATTATCTATTGTTATATGTGCAGGGAGGGGGGCTATTATCTACTGTTATATGTGCAGGGAGGGGGGCTATTATCTATTGTTATATGTGCAGGGAGGAGGGCTGTTATCTATTGTTATATGTGCAGGGAGGGGGGCTGTTATCTATTGTTATATGTGCAGGGAGGGATGCTATTATCTACTGTTATATGTGCAGGGAGGGGGGCTATTATCTACTGTTTTATGTGCAGGGAGGGGGGCTATTATCTACTGTTATATGTGCAGGGAGGGATGCTATTATCTACTGTTATATGTGCAGGGAGGGATGATATTATCTACTGTTATATGTGCAGGGAGGGGGGCTATTATCTACTGTCATATGTGCAGGGAGGGGGGCTATTATCTACTGTTATATGTGCAGGGAGGGGGACTATTATCTACTGTCTATGTCAGGGAGGGGGGCTATTACTTGTCATATGTGCAGGGAGGGGGGCTATTATCTACTGTCATATGTGCAGGGAGGGGGGCTATTATCTACTTATATACGTGCAGGGAGGAGCTATAATCTACCTACATATGTGCTGTGAGGCCTATAAGCTACCTACATATGTGCTGTGAGGCCTATAAGCTACCTACATATGTGCTGTGAGGCCTATAAGCTACCTACATATGTGCTGTGAGGCCTATAAGCTACCTAAATATACACGTGCTGTGGGGCCTATAAGCTATCTATATACCTGCTGGGGGACCTAAACCTGCCTATATACCTGCTGGGGGACCTAAACCTGCCTATATACCTGCTGGGGGACCTAAACCTGCCTATATACCTACTGGGGGATCCATAACTTGCCTATATACCTGCTGGGGGACCTAAACCTGCCTATATACCTACTGGGGGATCCATAACTTGCCTATATACCTACTGGGAGATCCCTAACCTGCCTATATACCTGCTGGCGGGTCCCTAACCTGCCTATATACCTGCTGGGGGACATATAAACTACACACCTACCTACTGGGAGATATATAAAGTATATAACCACCTACTGGGGGGCGTATAACTTACTGGGGGACCCTTTTACCTTCACTGGGGGACACATAATTTACTGCGTTGTGAAGTCGCTAACAGTCGTTAAGCCGGTTGTTAAGGCCTCAGCTCAAGTCAGTTGATAAGAGTTAGCAATCGACTCCGCGGACTCCAGTCGGTTGTTAAGCCAGTTGTTAAGGCCTCAAGTCGATTGTTAAGACCTTAGCAATCGACTCCGGGGACTATCCCCACTTGAACATTCCTGTTCACCAAACTTGTCAAATAGTCTCCAAAAAAAATGGGAATCTCACAAGAGAACAGAGAGTGACTTCTGATCACTATATTTACTATTTTGCCATAGGCAAACTTAAACTCTATCAGTTCTCAATCTATAAAGCACTAAAACGTAACTTTTATTATGTATAACTCTTAACCTCTATACACACTTTAAAAACCTGATTTATAACCTCACCATTTAACCCTTTCTACTACTGAAGGAAGGAATAGCTCCTTTTCCATTATCAAGTCTGGTGGAACCCCACCTACCAACAGGAAAGCCTTATATATACAACAATTTACTAACTCCAGTAAGGGATCCCAAGCCTCCTACTTGGGCAATCATCACTAATCTAATGGGCACAAGACAAATAAGGCTCCCTTTTGACACCCTTTGCAGCGGGTGGCACTTGTAGACAGAGGTGAGAATTCACAGATCGGTTTTTATTCTGGGGGCGCTTTATTGATGATATATGTATTTAGACTCAATGATAATGAAATTGGGATGAAATTCCCATTTGAAATTCATCGAGAGAAAATTAATTTTTTCGATCTTCAAATTATGTTGGATGAAAACAAGCAGATTCAGACAAAGATATTTCGGAAATATACGGCTACCAATAGTTTGTTACACTTTTCCAGCTGGCATCCACCTTCTCAAAAAAAGGGGATTTCCATAGGCCAATTTCTTAGGGATCGCAGGAATTGCTCTACTTTAGAGGCTTTTAATGAAAAATGTATAGAGTTAAATGCACGTTTTCAAGCAAGGGGTTATCCAAAAAAAATGTTTGAGGAAGGCGTTTAATAGGGCTTTGACTAGTGACAGAGGACACTTATTAATCAGGAAAAAGAAGAAGGAAAAAACTGATTTAATTCATTGTATAGGTACCTTTGATAATAGAGCCAAAGAAATGAGAGCTATACTTAGAAGACACTGGCACATTCTGAGGGCAGATCCAGTATTCTCTGAGGTGATTCCTAAATATCCTAGTGTCACTTATAGAAGAGTAAAAAATCTTAGGGATGAATTTGTGCGTAGTCATTTTGAGGGAGATGGCAAAAAAACATGGTTACAGTCTCCGGTGGTAGGTTCATATCCCTGTGGCAATTGTTCATTCTGTCCATTTATATGGAAAGCTAAATATTTTGTTAATCCCATTGATAAGAGAAGATTTGAGATAAGACAATTCATCAATTGTAAAACCAGAGGAGAACGATCTCAATTTGCGATTTACTTTTGAGATTAATCCAAATATTTTACCTTTTTTGGATATTCTCGTAAGAAAAACTGAGGAGAGCTATCTAGAGACTACTGTCTTCAGCAAAACAAAGGCCACGAATGCCCTCCTGAGGTGGGAGTGTAATCATCCTGTTCCCCTCAGGAGAGGCATTCCAAAAGGACAATACCTGCGTTTGAGGAGGAACTGTTCCAATCTAAGGGAATTTAAGTGTGAGGCAATGGAGTTACGTAGTAGATTTTTGGAGAGAGGATATCCTGATAGAGTACTTAGAGAAGCATATGGGAACGCATTAAAATGTCCAAGGGACAGTTTGTTGATCCCTAAATTGGAAAGTAAGGATGAAGGGATCTTTCGATTGATTGGTAATTATGATGGAGCAGCATCCCAGATACATAAAATTATTACAAAAAACTGGGAAATTTTGAAGTTGGATGAAGATCTAAGAAAGGTGGTAGGAGAATATCCACATATTACATACAGAAGAGGTAGGAGCCTACGTGACCGGCTGGTCAGGAGTCATTTGGAAATGGAGCCTACGAAAAAGACATGGCTCAATCAGCCCGTGGTGGGCTGTTATAGATGCAATGGTTGCATTGCGTGTACCCATATGGAAATAGGGAAAAGGTTTCACAGTAATGTACTAAAGAAGGATTTTGACATGCACCATTTCATCAATTGCATTAGTAAGGGTGTCATTTATAAAGTGACTTGCGTCTGTGGTCTGGAATATATTGGGAAGACCATTAGAGAGTTCCGCAGGCGCATAGGAGAACATCTAAATGATATTAAAAATGACAGAGATACCCCCCTTGCGAAACATGTATGTACCGAACATGGTGGAGACCCGAAAAATGTAAAATTGATGGGAATCGACCTTGTGCACCCTCCGGATCGGGGGGGAATTGGGACAGACTGCTGTTACAGAGACAGACGGAGTGGATATTCAAATTAAAAACGACATTTCCACAGGGTCTAAACGAACGCCTGGATTTTTGCTGCTTCATCTGATTTGGTCACCTGTGTGAGAGTATGGTGTATATTGTACCCTGGTTATACCATTTAGCTAAATATGGGATTTTATACCATTGAGTTAAACATGGGATGTTATGCATTAGATATCTGGGTGACCTGCTTTATTATCTGTAACCTCGATTTATATGTTACCTGGTTGCTAGAACCGTCAGACTGCCATTCAAAACCTGTTATGCTACTGGTTTATATCAAATTAGCCGGGGAAACTCGGCCACAACCGGCGCCAGCGACTATTGTTGTTGGTTGCTAGGTTACGATCAGCTGATCAGTCACATGATCGGCCGTGGCGCCGAAACCGGAAGTTCGGGCGCTTTCATTAGCGCGCGGAGTCTCTTCATTACTCGGCGTGCACGGCGAGGCGACTGAGCGGCTGCTGTCAGGTAAGATGACCGGACCACACCAGAGGTCTGCTTCACCTTTGGTGACTGGTTTGAGCCATGAGTTCTGGCTCCTCATTTTGAGTATAGTACACTTCTCTTTTAGGTACCTATGGAGGCGTTCTGAAGATGTTGGTCCGGCTGGTAATGTAAAAACGGAGTTTTTGAGAGGGCAAATTTTACTGCTGATTACTCACCGAATGTGATATATGTGGGAGTCCAGATTGGGCTAGTGTACACAGGATTGTGTGCTTTTTCCACATAGGATTATTTTGGTGGATGTATTGGTAGTGACACTCTAATCTATACTCCTATTATTCTGCCGCATGACCCTTACAGGGTATGTAACTTTAACGCCGAACTGCACAAGTGCCTATATAGGGCCATATTGTATAGTATTTTTGAAAAAATGCTGTAGTGATATATGCCAATATTTTGAAGGGGCTATGGTGCTTTATCTGATGCTGTCCCTTTAATTTATTAGGCTATGGTGCTATGACTGGTTTCTAGTACATATACATTGTCCAACTTTTGCTGTTAATTTTTATGGACAATTATTGCGTCTTCAGAACTATTTATGCAATAAATGCAAAGATTGTAGTGTTTTTAATATATGGTGGTGCGGTAATAAAAATATAACCATTTGACCGCATTTTTCTCTAGCTTGGATAAGAGACCAATTATCCTGCTTAATTTATGTATTTTTCCTATATCTGTCCCCTGAAGAAGTGCCTAAGGAACATTGAAACATGTCGGGACATAAGCTATTAGTAGGGTAAGTGTGTGTAGGGACTAGGTTCCGGACGGGGCCGCCCTTTTTGGGGCGCATTAGCCCGTATGTAGGATTTAGGGTCATTCAGGCCAAGTAGGGTTAGGTTAGTAGTAGACACTTTGTATGTTTTGGTTTTTTGTTTTTGGGAGTGACATCTTACTTTTAATAATTAGAAAAAAAGTTATATTTTAGATACGCGACTCTTTTTAAGGAAGCTATGTGTACTTGCCCCAAGATCTATGTGGGAAAAACCATACAGGAGTTTCGTCGTCGGATCTCGAAATATCTGAGTACTATTAAAACTGGAGGTGACATCCCCCTAGCGAGACACATTTTGGAAGTACATAATGGTGAAATAGAGGTGCTAAAATTCTGGGGCATCTGTGTGAAAAACCTAGGGGAAAGAAAGGGCGATCTGGATGTAGTTTTGTTGCAGGAAGAGGCAAGGTGGATATACAGACTCAATACATGGAACCCTAAAGGCCTAAATGAAAGCTTTTCATTTTCTGCATTTATTTAATCTTGCTGATTCCCTATATAATAATTTTTGAAGAAACATGATATATGTAATTAAGTACGGTCAGTGGACATAGCACGGTTGAATACATGACAATAGGAGCATCAGAGTTCACATAGGGTTTTTTTTTCTCCTCCTCCCCATCTCCCTCCTGTCCCCCTCTGCCTCCACTTTGTCCCTCGTTTTTCCTGTGTTTTGCAATGATGATAGGCATTGATCACGTGAGGCCACGGTTTCTATTTAACAAATTGGGATGTATGTATATTGTTTCTGTGAATGAGGGGTTTTTTGGCAGCTGAATCATGTGATATATGCACTCGCGTTGTTGTGGCGAGACGCAGCTCGAGAGTGGATTACCATCTCATGTATACATTTATTTATATATAGATTTATTGTTTCTGCTCGCTGCATAGATTTTGTGCTAACTTTAAATACAATATATGCAGTACAGATGTATGCAGATGCAATAGAGTATGAATGCACTAACATTTTTGCATGATCCCATTGTGACTTAATGAATTAGGTGGCTAGCCGTGACCTGTAAGAAAGAATCTTTAATGGGGAAAGTGGGAGGTGAAACTGCAGGAGGGAGGGCAGGCTAATCATAGGGCCTGCAGCTTTATTAAAATAAATATATATATTAGATATAAAAGAGTAGTGGTTTATGGGAATAGACTAAGACAACAGTGTACAGTACAATGGAATATGTATTTAATAAAGCCTGCAGCTTTATTAAAATGAATATATATATATTAGATATAAAGGAATAGTGCTTTATGGGAAGAGACTATGACAATAGTGTACAGTACAATGGAGTTTATATGACAATAGTGTACAGTACAATGGAGTTTATATTCCCAATGAATATGCATATTAGACATGGAGGATAAGGGGTTTATGGGAGTTGATAAAGCTGGTAGTGTGCTGTGGAATGTAACACCTATTCTGCTTAGTCCGTTCTAGGTGAGCCCCGCAGAGGCAATAATATGAGAGAGATGGGACGGAAGTCATGGTAAGATGGGGCGCATGCCCGCCATGGAGATGGTGAACTTGTCTGAGGATTGTTGTTTATGGGAGTATGGTGGCAGCTTTAGCAGCACATATTATTAGTGTGCGTGCAGGAGAATGGAAGGGGGAGTGGGTTTTGTGGATTCTCTGATAGCTAATTGGGGAGCACCTGAATAGGGTGTGTACCTAACATGATATAAAAGGAAATGAGCTTAGACCACATGGGACCAGACCTCTAACCCCTGAGGAAGCCAGTTTAGCTGGTGAAACATGTTGGGAAGGTCAGGCATGACGTTTTAAATTGTGATTTCTCACCTCTGTCTACAAGTGCCACCCGCTGCAAAGGGTGTCAAAAGGGAGCCTTATTTGTCATGTGTCCATTAGATTAGGGATGATTGCCCAAGTAGGAGGCTTGGGATCCCTTACTAGAGTTAGTAAATTGCTGTATATATATAAGGCTTTCCTGTTGGTAGGTGGGGTTCCACCAGACTTGATAATGGAAAAGGAGCTATTCCTTCCTTCAGAAGTAGAAAGGGTTAAATGGTGAGGTTAGAAATCAGGTTTTTAAATATTGTGTATAGAGGTTAAGAGTTATACATAACAAAAATTAAGTTTTAGTGTTTTATAGATAGAGAACTGATAGAGTTTAAGTTTGCCTATGGCAAAATAGTAAATACAGTGATCAGAAGTCACTCTCTGTTCTCTGGTGAGATTCCAATTTTTTTGGAGACTATAGGCCACTGTAAAAGACACCAATAGTAGAGGTCCTATTAAATTTTTTTTTTATTCCAAATACTCATTTCTTCGTGCAAATTTTATTCTGAGTGGCCAAAAGGTCATTTTTTCTGGGTTTGGCGGTCAGGCCACTGTAAAAGACACCAATAGTAAAGGTCGTGTTGAAAAAAATCTTATTCCAAATACTCATTTCTTCTTGCTAATTTTATTATGAGTGCCCTAAAGGTCATTTTTGCTTGTATTAGGGTCAGGCCACTGTAAAAGACAGCAATAGTGAAGGTCATATTGAAAAAAATCTTATTCCAAGTATTCATTTCTTATTGATAATTTTATTATGAGTGCCCTAAAGGTCATTTTTGCTGGTTTTATTCCAAATACTCCTTTCCTTTTGAACATTTTATTCTGAGTGTCCAAAAGGTAATTTTTGCAGATTTTGGGATCAGGGTTAAAAGGGGTGCTAGGGGTGTCAATAGAGCAGTACTCCTGTCAGTGGCCCTAATCAAAAAGGGGCCCAGTGATATGTTAAAATAGGAACTAGTAATTGGTGGGGGCCCCATTTGATTTAGCTGCATGGGGTCCTGAAATGTTTAATAGATGACTGGCGGCAGCCCTGGCTACCACTGCACCCCCTATAATAACGGCCCTGTCAGCTGAACCTCCATGTTCCCCATTGGGAAATTCTTGCTGCCACCACATATATGACATGTTCTTGGGCCCTGTTGAAAAAAGTGAAAGGGGGCTCCTGTCATGTGCCATTTCCAATACCGGTGTCTTCTTATGTGTCAAAAGGGCCCTCTAGCAGCTGCTACTGCTGTACCTGCTATAGCTATGCTGTCCTTATCTTTTCAGTTAGCCATTGAAAGGAATTAATTATTTTAGCCCGTTAATTAGAGTCAAATTGTCTTTACTAAGTTGCACCATGTATCCAGTTTACTGTTATGGATGGTAATTTCAGCTTCTCCTCACCTGTTTTGGTATAAAAATGAACCTGATCATCTTCTCTAGAGATGGGCGAATTGATTCTAAGTGGAATTCGTTTAGAATTTCAGGAAAACTTCGGTTCGGAACGAAGTCGAACTTTGGGGTACTTCGAGTGAACGAAGTGTGCTTTTGATTGATAAAATGGCTGCGAGCACATGGCGCTACATGGGGCAAAGCACTCTGGGAGGAAGAAGGGCATACCCTGCATGACATGTGCAGAGGTGAAGCCAATCAGAGACCGGCGGGATTCTGTGACGTCACCGCACTATATAAGTCCGGGCGCGACGCCAGGAGCTCACACTCCTCTCACTGTGCTCATCAGGGAAGGTGCTGCCGCGGCTGCTAGCTCTTACTGAAGAATTGATTTTTATATAGCGATTTCTGTGGGGTGTCTCAGCTTGTCTCAGAGACTGTTCTCTTAATGTTCTATTTCTAATTTTTTGGGGTATTGGATCTGAAATCCAGTGTGCGTCCACTGCAGCTGCATATACATTCAATATCCAAGTGGGATCTAAGCCAGTTCCTGTTGTATTCATTTAAAGAAACAGCGTTTTTTACAATACAAATACCACTTCATTTTTGGCTGCTCAATTCTATTGCGCAATTTACATCCAGGGGTTACATCTAAGCACAGTTGTTTTGCTGTTGTGCTGACCCCAAGAAACCGTATTTTTCAACGCTCGAAAATATATAATTTTGTCCTGTAGCACCTAATTCACAGCAAGGTTAATTATCAAACTGTATCTCTTGTTGTGTGCGTAGAAAACACGCAATTGTAACATCTACAAAGCCTACTATTTGGTGGTGCCAATTCTTTGGCGCAAGTACATCCAGCAGGTTTAATTAAATGTTGTTTTGGCTGGTGTGCTGACAAAAATAAACCGTCTTTTTTCAACAGCCAAAATATATAAAATTTTTCCTGTAGCCTAATTCACAAGCGAAGGTTAAATACAACTGTTATCTCTATGTTGTGTGGCGTAGAAAACACAGCAATTGTAACACGCTACAAAAGCTACGTATTTGTGCGGTGGCTCATTCTTAGGGCGCAATTTACATCCGGGTTACAATAGAAGCGTTGTTTTGCATGGTGTGCTGACAAAAATCAAACCGTCTTTTTCCAACGCCAAAATATATACTTTTTCCTGTAGCCAATTCAAGTCGAAAGGTTAAACTAAGCTTGTTTGTGCTTGTTACATTTAGTAAAACACACAGTGTTTTTAAACGACTCATACAAGTAAATTTTTCCTGGCCATTTGTGGAGCGCATTTATATCCAAGGGTTACCCAACTTGTTACTAGGGTTCATTTGGAGTCAATAACAGAGTGTAAGATTTATCATAACAGATATCATCATCAAAAACAGTGGTCTGTACATTTTAGAACAAACAGTTCTCAGACAGAGAGGTGCAGCTCTGCACCTGCAGAGTGGCAGTGGCACAAAACATTCCTGGAACGCCCAGGTCCAGCACAGCAAGGACTCGCCAGCAGGGTCCACTCGGTGAGGCCAGATAAATAAAAAGCCAACAACTGTCGACTGTCATCTAGCGGCCGTGTGTGTGTTCAGCACCCAAGGGTTCTTGATTGGTGTGACTAAGGTCATCCTCTTCTTCCCAGATGACATCTGACAACCCCAGCCAAGAGTCGGTGGGAACCTCAGACACAACCATTAGTTGGCAGGCCGGGAGCGGGTCAGCGCCCTCACCTGTCCTCAGCCCAACTCAGTCCCATCCGGTTTCCCTCAGCCAGAGATCTACTATGTGGTGCTGGGCTCAGCGCCGCACTATATAGCGAGGATGAACAATTTGAAGAGGCCAGTCAGCAGCTACTGTGGTAGCGAAGAAATGGGGCAAATATCGCCTGCTTCTTGCAGTAGGTGGCAAAGTATAGATGTGGATAGTGGCATGGAGGTTCATGTTGGAGAGTCAGCCTCGCATACCAAGGACGGTGATGAGGACAGCAGTGACGATGAACACAAATAGATGAAGATGTAGCCGACCGCACTTGGGAGCCGGGTGGGCAAGGGCTTCATCATGTCAGGAGAAGAGGCGTCAGCTTAGCGCGTCAGGCACAGCGCAGCCCAATGGGCTCGTGTGGCCAGAGTCAACAGGATAGCAGCAGTGTGACAGGTCGGTGAGCCACGCGGCCACCGGGTAAAAAACCCGCTTCGCAGGTCCAAGAAAGTAGCGGCAACAGGGGCTCATCGAGGGCAGCGCGGCAGTATGTCACTCAGTGTGCGAGATGCGTTTGTGCGTAAAAATCCGATACTCGGCTGTGTGGCAGTTTCGTTGCTTAAGACACCGGAGGAGCCGAATAAGTGTATATGTTGAATCTGTGGGCAGAAATTGAAGCGTGGCCAGCGGATAGTAACGATGGCACCACACGGCCCTGCGTCCAACAACATGCCAGCCGCACCACCCGGTGGCCTGGGAGAAACGTGGCTCAGTAGTGGTGTCCATCCAGCCGCCGCAGCAACAGCAGCAGCAGCGCCCAGTGGCACGCATGCCATTGCAGCCATCAAAGGCTCCACCCACCTCTGAGAAGGGAGCTGTTTCTCTTTGACATCCATCTCCTGGTCCAGAAGCTCCTGCTCCTCGCTACAACATTGGCACCAGCAGTTCGTACAGCTAGGCGATAGCAAAGAGACATCATTAATGCGTCCAACCCATCCTAAGTGCAGCAGCTGACCATGCTCCTGTCCAAGTTGTTGGTATGCAGTCCCATCCCTTTCCAAATGGTGGGACTCTATCAAACCGTTTCAGAAACTAATGGCTTTGTGCCGAGCCGAGATGGAGAGTTCCAAGCCGTAATTTTCTTTTCAAAAAGCATAACCTGAGCACGAACCCATCATAAAAATGTAGAACAGAAGGAGTGGGTCAGTCCTTGAGCTTATCGTTTTGTTCCAAGGTGCACGGCAAGCGCGGACGTCTGGAGCTGTAAATACGGTCAGTGCCAGTACAAGTCCTTTGACGGCCCACTGGGTGACATGTCTTCCAGCCTCAGGCACACCAACAACTTGGAAGGAGACGCCGGCATCCCCTCCACGTTTGTCAACTGCAGCATCCTGCGTCAATGTCCGCCTCCTCCACCTCCACCACCACCGACCTGACTCAGCCACCACAAGTACTGCTCCATCAAACCACATAGTTTACGCACAGCGGTGTCACGCAGTTCAAACACCTGGCTTGCCCTCCTCGGCAAACGAAGTCACACAGGGAGGAACTGCCTCCGCGTCAAGCCGCACAGAAAATCGGGTGTGGCTTTCCTGCCGCGGCCAACGCAAAACGGAACCTGGTGACTGACAATGGGAGGAACATGGTGTCCGTCGCTGCACCGAGGAGGGATGGTCGCAGCTCCTGGCATGGCCATGTGATTTCAATCTGTTTGTAAAAAGTTCCTTTAAGTCTTCCACAAATCTTCAGAACTTCGAAAATGCCAGGAAACAGTGCATGCACTTTATCCCATTCGTACAAAGCCAGGAACACCCTCCTCGAGTTGCAGCGGCACGAAACTCCGCCTCCCCCAACATACACTCTGATATGGCGATGTTTCCCACCCGCCGAATTCCCAGCCTGCACATTTGGACCCGACTGTAGAACAGAGAAGGCCATTAAATGATTTTTATGATATCCAGGCAGACAAAGTACTCCCCCTGTGGTACTTTGTATGTCAGCCAGTGGCAGCTCATGCTGACACCTGCCCGTTTGTTGAGCCATTCGAGGAGGCACGTTATTTGTCATCGCCAGGACTACGAGATGAATAACATCAATTCCACTGCTTCATGTCCTGGAACAGAGTCGGGGAGGGACTGGAGACGTGGCGACTACATCTCGTGGCCACATGAGTCCCGGTAGGGACTGAAAATGGAGGAGAGAGACCATTGGAGCAGAGCATTGTCTGTGAAATGAGTGATTTTTCCTACCCAGTGACAAGAAGAGGAGGAGCATGAGCAGCTGGGAGGAGGTGGATGAGATGAGAAGACGAGGCGATGACCCCAAGCACCGTGGAGTATACAGTGGAATGGAGGCTAGGGAGCCCCTCGGAGTCACCTTTGTGCAGATGGCCCGCAGCATGCTTATTTGTCTGTCTAGTGATAGCGAATAGTCAGCACCGAGCAAGAGGGATGACTTCTGGCTCTCCACCCTATTGGACCCTCTAGCTACCGGTCCAAAAATGGTAAGCCTTTTCCCCACTATGTGAGAGGGAAGTAACAAACACAAGATAACTATAAGTGGAAATCCTCCGTAATCATAATGGCTGCTGCCCGTATGTGTGCGTCATTCGTCCCTCCTCGACAGTCTGACCGGGGGTTACCTTAGCGCCTCACGTACTACTGAATACTTACTGCCGCGTGCTGAGCTGGGGGAAGGTTGGGGTGGTAGTAGCAGTTACCAGCTCCACAGTAGTAACCTAAGTCTGGAGTCACTGATTTTTGAGGCAGCATGCCTTCAACCCGCCTAGTGAGTGAGGGGCATCCGCACAGCAGCAGCAGCATGACCTGGAGCAGTCCTGGAACCAACAGGTTGTGGCCAAACTTGGAACAAGCAACTCTGACACCTCAGTGTAGAAAGATCCGCTGGACTACTGGGGCACCCAAACTGGATGTGTTGCCACCAACTTTCCGAGTTTGCCAGTGTGAGAAACTGTCCTCTGCCCGACCAGTATTGTGGCATCAGAGCGGTGTTCAGTGAGGCGGGGGCCATCGTTACCCCAAGGAGAACCCAGCTTGTCCACGGTAAATGTGGAACGACTGACCCTGTGTGCCAAGATAGAATCAGGCGTGGATCGGCCAGGATTTCCACACACCAATGCCTTAGGCTCAGTCTTGTCAAACTACGCCTGTCAGCCACTAGTTCTGATGCCGCACCACGTGATGGCACACATCTGCTGACAGTTTTCTCCATCCTGCCTACCACCATCTTTATCAGGGACTGTATTCGCCACCACCTCAACACAAACACTGTCCTTGTGCCACTCTTTGACCTCAATTGCTGCTGCTGCTGATGCTGTTGCCGTGACATCACACCTTTGTCTTGTGCCACAGTTCTGACCTCATGCTGCTGCTGTGGCTGCTGCCATGTCCTCACACAGCTGTGTCCATTGTGCCACTGCCTGACCTCAAGCGCTGCCGCCGTGACCGTCCTCTCTCAGTCATTGTGCCACTCTGTGCTTCCTCCTGTTATGCCACCTCCAGAATGTCATTGTGCCAACTTCTGATCTCATGCTGCTGCAGTCGTGACCTCCAACACTGTATTCATATGTGCCACTCTGTGGCCTAATACTGTTTTTCGCTGCCCTCCAAAATGTCATATGCCGACTGCTTGATCTCATACTTCGCCCTCGCCGTGACCTTCCACACTGTGTGAATTGTTGCCACTCTGTTGCCTAATACTGTTTTGCCGCCACCAGAATGTCTTGTGCCACTGCCTGATCTCATGCTGCTGCTGTTGACCACCACACTGTATCACATTGTGCCCTCTCTGTTGCTAATACTGTTTTAGCCTACCTCCAGAATGTCATTGTGCACTGGCCTGACCTCATACTGCTGCCGCCGTGCCTCCACATTTGTGTGATTGTGCCACTCTGTGGCCTAATACTTTTTGTTTTGGCTGCCTCCCAGAAAAGTCATTGGTGCCACAGCCTGATCTCATATTGCTGCAGCCGTGACTACCACACTGTGGATTGGGCCACTTGTGGCTATACTGTTTTGCCGCCTCCAGAATGTAATTGTGCCACAGCCCTGATCTCATACTGCTGCCGCCGTGACCTCCACACTGTGTGATTGGTGCCACTCTGATGGCCTAATAACTTTTTTTCCGCTCCAGAAATGTCATTGGTGCCACTGGCCTGATCTCATGTGGCTGCACCTCGCTATGTCGTGACCTCCACACTGTATCATTGAGCACTCTGTTTGTCTAATACTGTTTTGCGCCTCCAAATGTCATTGTGCCATCTGCCTGACCTCATACTGCTGCTAGCCGTGACCTTCACCACTGTGTGATTGTGCCACTCTGTGGCAATACTGTTTTGCCGCCTCCAGAATTTCATGTGTGCCACTGCCTGACCCTCAAACTGCTTGCCTAAGCCGTGACCTCACTCCGCACTCAGTCATTTGTGCCACACTGTGGCTTTCCTCGTGTTTGCCACCAATCCAGAATGACAATGTGTCCACTGCCTGACCTCATGCTGGCTGTGGCTGCCGCCGTCACCTCCACACTCCTGTTCACTAATGTGGCCACCAGAGCTCCTGAGCTTGTTTTTTTTTTCAAGCTTTCGCTGCATGACTTTAATCAGGCATACATTCCCTGCTCTTGAAGTTTTTGGTCAGTTTGCCCTCTTTAAGTGCCCGGAAATTTTATAGTGAAGCGATTCTAATAGCGGCCGGCATCATCGCTTGTCATACAAACACAACATTGTATAAGAAGACTCAAACCAAGCTCCCTCTGCATATTTAATCATGCCCAACGTTCTACCAGCACCCAGCAGGCCTCTGTGCATGCTGGGAAATAGCTGCTTTAACGTGAATTCGTGTCCGAAGTAAGATTCGGCACCGAATTTATTTTTGTCAGAAATTTCGTCGAAGTGAACACCGTATATCGAATTTTTGAGAAATTCGCCCATCTCTAATTATTTTATATGTGTATCACTCTTAGAGGAGAGTGTTCCTTAAGAACTGTAAAGCTGCAGCTCAAAAAAAAAGTTTACTAAACATCCTTCTTTTTATGAGCCAGTACTGTACACTTAAAACAAATAGCTATATAGAGGAGTAATAACCATCTAACAAGGAGATAAACTACCACTACTGGTGGTCTGCAAACTGTGTTCTTCTTATGAGCCAGAACAGTATGTTTTAAAGGGGATCATAGGTAACGTAAGTAGTAGCAGCGTCCATTTGGAAGAATTGTTTAGAAGGTATTGTGTGAATATGTCCTCTCAGCTGCGTTAATCTAGCAGTGTGAAATTGCATATCAGCTAAAGTGAAAACTTCCCTATCATTGCTACAAGAGTTAAGCCAACACATAGAAAACTTTAATGCATATGGATATCATGGCTAGAGATGGGCGAATTTCTAAAAAATTCGATTCGGTCACTTCGCCGAATTTTCCGACTAAATTTGTTTCGTTCCGAATGACTTCGGCACGAATCGTGTTAAAAAGCAGCTATTTCCAGGGCTGCACAGAAGCTGCAAGGTGCTGTAGAAACTTGTTGCCATGCTTAAAATATGCAGCAGAGGGAGCTTGGTTTGGTCTTCATACAATGTGTTTAGTATGACACGCACCTGACTGCCGCCGCCTTTTTTTCCCCTTAGAATCGCTTAAACTAATAAAATGTCCCCTGGCACTTTAAGAGGGGCAAAACTACCAAAAAAAACTGAAACGGGAATGTTGCCTGATATAAGTCAAGCCGATAAGAAAGCGGGAAAAAACAAGCTGAGAGCTCAGGTGGCAACATTAAGTGACAGAGTGTGGAGGTGACGGCGGAAGCCACCGCAGCATGAGTGGTCAAAGAGTGCCCACAATGACAGTTCTGTAGGTGGCAAAACACGAGGTACAACAGAATGTGCACAATGACTGAGAGCGGAGGTCACTGTCGGCGCAGCATGAGTCAGCAGTGGCACAATGACATTCTGTAGGATGGCAAAACAGAAGGAAGCCACAGAGTTGGCATACAATGACTGAGACGGAGGTCACGGCGGCAGCCAGCACGAGGTCAGGCAGTGGCACAGATGACATTCTGTGAGTGGCAAAACAGTATTGGCCACAGAGTGCACAATTGATACTTAGATTGTAAGCTCTTGCAGCAGGGCCCATCACACCATGTGTCCTCACCTGTAAGTAGCTTTCACTGTGTAATGTCCTGTCTTTAGGTCTGTAATTATACCCTCTACATTGTAAAGTGCTGCATAATATGTTTGCGCTATAATAAATAAAGATTATAATTATTTATTATTATTATATTGTGGAGTCATACGACAGCACAGCTGAGATCAGCAGTGGCACAATGACATTCTGGTAGCGGCAAAAAACAGTATTAGGCACTATGTGGCACAACTCACACATGTGGAGGTCACGACACAGCAGACTGAGATCAGGCAGTGGCACAATGACATTTGGAGGTGGCAAAACAGGAGGAAGCCAAGAGTGGCACAATGACTGAGAGCGGAGGACACGGCGGTAGCAGCATGAGGAGTCAGGGCAGTGGCACAATGACACAGTTGAGGACATGGGCAGCAGCCACAGCAGCAGCATGATGTTCAGACAGTGGCACAATGACACCAATGTGGGAGTCACGGGCAACAGCAGCAGCAGCAGAATCATGAGTCAAAGATAGCACAATGACAGAGTGTTTGAGGAGGGTGGCAATACAGTCCCTGGTAAAGATGGGTGGAGGCAAGATGAGAAACTTCAGCAGATGTGTGCATCACGTGGGTTGGCGGCATCAGAAAAGTGGCTGAGGCAGGTAGTTTGAACCCACTACTGTTTAACTCTAAGGCATTGGTTTGTGGAAATCTGGCCGATCCACCACCGTGAATCATCTTGACAAAGGGTCAGTCGTTCCACATTTCCGTAGACTAAGCGGGTTCTCCTTGGGGGTTACGATGCCCCCGCCAGACAGAAAACCCGCTCGTGATGCCACACTACGGCCGGGCAGTACAGCCTTCTCCCTGCAACCCAACCTCGTGCAAGTTGCAACCACCATCCAGTTTGGCTGCCCAGTAGTCCAGCGGATCTTCTAACTGAGAGTGGCAGAGGGCTGTCCAAGTAGGCCCCACACCTGTTGGTTCAGGGACTGCTCCATGTCCCTGCTGCTGCTAGGCGACTGCCCTCCCACTAGGCTGGTGAAGGAAGCTGCTCATCCGTGACTCCAGAACTTATGGTTACAACTGATAGGAGCCTGGTACAGCTCCTACCACCCCCACCTACCCCAGCAGCGCGGCAGTAGTACGTGAAGCGCTGCGGAACCCCCCTTCAGACCTTCAGAGGAGGAATGATGCCAGCACATATTCAACGGCCAACAGACAACAGGAGTATTTCCCTATGTATTTGAGTTTGTCTTCCCCTCAATAGCTGGGAAAAAGGCTCCCATTTTGGACCGGGTAGCGAGGGTCAATAGGTGGAGAGCCAGAAGACCATCCCCTCGCCGGATGCTGACTATTCGGCTCTCACTAGCCAGGCAAATAAGCCAAGCTGCGGGCCAATCTGCACAAGTGACTCCGAGGGGCTCCCTGCATCCATATCCCCTAAATACTTGCCACGGTGGCTTGGGGGTCATCTGCTCGTCTTCCTCATCTCCATCCACCTCCTCCAGCTGCTCCTGCATCCTCCATTCTTGTCCCCTGGGTAGAAAATCCACTCATTTTAACCAGACAAAGCTCCTGCTCCAATGTCATCCTCCTCCTCATCCAGTTCAGTACCCACCTTACACATGTGTGCCACAGAGATGTAGTCGCCACGCTCTCCAGTCCCCTGCCCAGACAATTTTTTCAGCATCTGATACAGGACAAGAAGCAGTTGGAATGATGTTATTCAACCCGTAGTCCCTGGCGACTGACACATACCGTCGCCTCCTCGAATGGCCTCAACAAACGGCAGGGTCACTCATGAGCGCCACTGGCTGACATCACAAGTTACACAGTGGAGTACTTCTGTCTGTCCTGTATCAACAAAAAATTGTTAATGGCCTTCTCTGTATCATACAGTCGGTCCAACATGTGCAGGCTGTAATTCCATCTTGGGGAAGACATCGCATATCTTAGTGTGTTTGGGGGAGCCCGTTCTGCCGGCTGCAACTCGAGGAGGGTGTTCCTGGCTTTGGTACGAATGGATAAAGTCATGCACAGTTTCCCTGGCCATGTTTCAGATGTTCTGAAGATCGGTGGAAGACTTCAGAACCTTTTCACAACCAGATGAACACGTGCGCCATGGCAGGTCGCATGGACCAACCCTATTCGTGCACGCGGACAACCATGTTCCTCCCATATGTCCGTCACCATGGTTTCCGATTGTGCAGTTGGCCAGGAGAAAGCCACCATCGATTTTCTGCTTGCATGACGCGGAGCAGTTCCTCCCTGTGTGACTTCGTTCCGCCGAGGCAAGCCAGGGTGTAGAAATGCGTGACACCGCTGTTGCCCAACACAGTGGTATGATGGAGCAGTACTTTGCGTGGAGGCTGAGATGGTGGTGTTGGTGGTAGGAGGTGATGGAGGCGGACATTGGCGCAGGTTCAAATCCAGTTTGACAACGGTGTGAGGAGAAAAAAGCGGCGTCCCCTGTCGTAAGTTGTTGGAGTGCCTGTCAGAAAGCACATCACCAGTTGGGCCGTAAAGACATGTACTGGCCCTCGACCGTATTTCCAGCTCCAGACGTCCACGCTGTCCGTGCAACCTTGTGAACAAGAACCACGATAAGCTCAAGGACGACCCACCTGCTGTTCTATCATATTTTATGAAGTGCTGGTACTTCGCCTTTTTGGAAAAGAAATTACAGCTTGGAACACACATCTCGCTCGGCACAAGCCATTAGTATCTCTGAATGGGTGCAGATCCACCAATTGGAAAGGAGGACTGCAGTACCTAACAACTTGGACAGGAGCACGGTCAGACTCAGCACCTTAGGATGGTTTTGGACGCATACTGTTGTCTCTTCAATCGCCTCGCTGAACGACGCTGCGCATGAGTAGCGCAGGAGCAGGAGGCAACTGGACCGGGAGATGATGTCAAAGAGAAACAGCTCCCTTCTGTCAGAGGTGTTGGAGCCTTGACGTCGCAATGCAATGCGTGCCACTGGGCGCTGCTGCTGCTGCTGTTGCTCGGCGGCAGGATGGACCACCACATCTGAGCCGACGTTCCTCCCAGGCCAACGGATGGTTGGACGCTGCAGTGTGTTGACTCAGGGCCGTGGTTGCCAACGTTAGCTCCCTGGCCACACTTCACTTTCTGCACACTGATTCTTCTACATATACCCATATTCGGCTCTTCCGTGTCCTTAGCAAAGAACTGCCACACGCCGGCCCGAGTATCCGAATTTAAACCGCCAACGGGCTCCGCACTGATTGACTACTGCCGCCGCTGCCGGGGTCGCTGATCCCCAGTTCCGCTACTTTCTTGGAACCTGCGAAGCGGGTTTTTTACCCGTGTTCCGCGCTTGGCTTCCCCGACCTCACACGCTGCTAATCCTGCTGACTCAAGCCACACGACCCACTTGCTGGCTGCGCTGCTGCCTGACGCACAAGCCTACGCCCCTCTTCTCCAGACGATGGATTTAAGCCCTTGCCCCTCACCCGGCTCCCAGTGCGGTCGGCTACATCATCATCTATTTGTGTTTTCTCGTCACTGCTGTCCTCATCACCGGTACTTGGAGTATGCCGAAAGGCTGACTCTTCACAACATACGCTCCCATGCCACTCTCTCACATCCTATACATTGCCGCCTACTGTCAAGAAGCAGGGGATATTGGCCACATTTCTTCCTGCCAAGATTGCTGCTGACTGCCCTCCTCAAATTGTCATCCTCGCTAATACTATGGCGCTGAGCCAGACCAAGTAGATCTCTGGCTGAGGGAACCGATCGGACAGAGGCGGGCTGAGGACAGTTTGAGGGCCGCTGACCCACTCCAGGTCCATGCCAACTAATGGTTGTGTACTGAGTTCCCACCGACTCTTGGCAGGGGTTGTCAGATGTCATCTTGGAGGAAGAGGATGACCAAGTCAACCAATCAAGAACCCTTGTGTTTGCTGAACAACACAACGGCCGCTACATTACAGCGGCATGGTTGGCCTCACCCGAGTACCCATGCTGCGACTCCCCTTGCTGTGCTGCGGACCTGGGCTGTTCCAGGAATGAGTGTGCCACTGCACTCGCAGGTGGCAGAGCCTTCCACCTCTCTTCTGTCTGACATACTGTTTGGTACAAAAATTGTACAGGACACAGTTTGATGAGATAAACTGTATATATAAATAAACACTCTGTTTTTGACTTCCAAATGAACCCGTTACAAGACTTTGGGTAAACCCTTGGATAAAATTGCGCTCCACAATGGCCAGGAAGAAATTTCTTGTAGTGTCCGTTAACAAAAAAACACTGTGTTTTTTACTAAATGTAAAAGCACAAGCAGCTTATAACATTCGTACATTGAATTAGTCTACATGGAAAAATAGTGTTGTATATAATTTTGCGTTGAAAAAGACGGTATATTTTTGTCCAGCACACAAGCAAAACGCACGCTTAATTAACCCTGGATTGAAGATTGCCGCCAAAGAATTGAGCCGCACAAAAATATTATCATAGTAGCGTGTATACAATTGCGTGTTTTCTACGCCACACGAACAAGAGATGACAATGTAATAAACCTTTGCTTGTGAAATTATTGCTACAGGTAAAATTTATATATTTTGGCGTAGAAAAAGAGTGGTTTCTTGGGTCAGCAACACCAGCAAAACAACGCTTAATTATCCCCTGGATGTAAATGGCGCCATAAGAATTGAGCCCCCCAAAAAAGTAGCTTTGTAGTGTGTTTACAATTGCTGTTTTCATAATGCCACACAAACAAAGAGAAACAGTTGTAATTAACCTTTGCTTGTGAATTAGGCTACAGCAAAAAATTATATAATTTTGGCGCTTGAAAAAGACGATTAATTTTTGTGAGGCACAATCCTCAAAACAACGCTTAATTACCCCCTGGATGTAAATAGCTCCAAAAGAATTGAGCCCCACAAAATATTCAGCTTTGTATGCGTGTTACAATTGCGTGTTTTCAACGCCACACAACAAGATATACATTTTGAAATTAACTTTTGCTTGTGAATATAGGCTACAGTAAAAATTTATATATTTTGGCGTTGAACAAAGACAGGTTTATTTTGTCAGCACACACAGCAAAATCAAAGCATAATTAACCCCGAGAAATGTAAATTGCGCCACATAAAGAATTGATGCCGCACGAACTAGTAGCTTTGTAGTCGAGATACAATTGCGTGTATTTATCAACGCCACCAAGAGCTACAGTTGTAATTAACCTTTGCTTGTTATTAGGCTTACAGGAAAAATTTATATATTATGGCGTTGAAAAAAGACGGTTTTTTCTGGGTCAGCACACCAGCAAAACAACGCTTAATTATCCCTGGATGTAATGTTGCGCCAAAGAATTTGAGACCCAGAAAATAGTAGCTTTGTAGCCGTGTTACAATTGCGTGTTTTCCCTACCCACACATCAAAGATACAGTTGTAATTAACAACCTTTGCTTGTGAATTAGGCTACATGAGAAAAATTTATATATTTTGGCGTTGGAAAAAGACGGTTTCTTGTGGTCCAGCACACCCAGCAAAACAACACTTAATTAAACCCTGGATGTAAATTGCGCCAAAGAATTGAGCCCCACAAAATAGTAGCTTTGTAGCGGTACAATTGCGTGTTTTCTACGGGCCACACAACAAGGAGATACTATTTGTAATTAACTTTGCTTGTGAATTATGCTACAGGAAAAATTTATATACTTTTGCCTTGAAAAAGACGTTTATTTTTGTCAAGCACGCCAGCAAAACAACGCTTAAATTAACCCCTGGATGTAAATTGCGCCAAAGAATTGATCCGCACAAAATAGTCGCTTTGGTAGCGTGTTTACAATTGCTTGTTTTCTAACGGCACAAGACATCCCACCGCCAAACACAACAAGAGATAACAATGTAATTAACCATTGCTTGTGAATTAGGCTACAGGAAAAATTTATATATTTTTGGCGTTGAAAAATCCCGGTTTTATTTTTGTCACCCACGCCACAAAACAACGCTTAATTAACCCCTGAAGGGAAAATTGGCCCCAAAAAAAATTGAGCCGCAAAAAAATATTTAGCTTTGAAGCGTGTTAAAATTTGGGCGTGTTTTCTACGCCACACAAAAAAAATTTCAGTTGAAATTTAAAACCTTTGCTTTTGAATTGGGCTCCCGAAAAATTAAAAAATTTTTTTGGCGTTGAAAAAGAGGGTTTTTTTTTTGTCACAAAAACCAGCAAAAAAAACCTTTAAATTTAAACCCCTGGTTTGAAAATTTGGCCCCAAAGAATTGACCGCACAAAATAGTATGCTTTGTACGTTTTACAATTGCGGTTTTTTTACGCCAAAACCACAAGAGATACAGTTGTAATAACCTTTGCTTGTGAATTAGGCACGGGAAAAATTTATATATTTTGGGCGTTGAAAAAGAACAGGTTTTTTGGGGTCAGCAAAACCCAGCAAAAAAATTCCTTAATTAACCCCGGATGAAAATTTTGCGCCAAAGAATTACCCCAAACAAAATAATAGTTTTTTTTTTTGGAAACGTTTTTAAAATTTTTGTTTTTTCCCTTACGCCACACAAAAAAAAGAGATACATTTTTTGTAATTAACCTTTGTTTTTTGAATAAGGGTACAAAAAAATTTTATATTTTTTGGGGCGTTGAAAAAGAGGGTTTTCCCTTTGGGTCAGCACCCGGGCAAAACAACACAAAATTTAAACCCCCGGGGATGTAAATTGCCAATAGAATTAAAGCAGCCAAAAAATGAAGTGGTATTTGTATTGTAAAAACCTGTTTTTTTTAAATGAATACAACAGGAACTGGCTTAGATCCCACTTGTATATTGTATGTATATTCAGCTGCAGTGGACTCACACTGGATTTCAGATCCAATACCCCAGAAAATTAGAAATAGAACATTAAGAGAACAGTCTCTGAGACAAGCTGAGACACCCCACAGAAATCGCTATATAAAAATCAATTCTTCAGCAAGAGCTTTCAGCCGCGGCAGCACCTTCCCTGATGAGCACAGTGAGAGGAGTGTGAGCTCCCGGCGTCGCGCCCGGACTTATATAGTGCGGTGACGTCACAGAATCCCACCTGTCTCTGATTGGCTTCATCTCTGCACATGTCATGCAGGCTATGCCCTTCTTCCTCCCAGAGTGCTTTGCCCCATGTAGCGCCATGTGCTCGCAGCCATTTTATCAATCAAAAGCACACTTCGTTCACTCGAAGTACCCCAAAGTTCGACTTCGTTCCGAACCAAAGTTTTCCTGAAATTCTAAACGAATTCCACTTCGTTAGAATCAATTCGCCCATCTCTAATCATGGCTCAAAAGGGTTGCGGTATCTCATAAGGGAGAAGAAGCACCATGTTGGTGTGTGGAGGTTTATTGCCTTTTACAATCCACTACAATTTAAATATTCCAAAAGGCTTATGGGAAGAGAGCTGAACTCTCCAGTGCCATCTATTATATGTAGCAATCCTCAAGTCAGATCTGTCTCACTGAGTCTTCCAATGTAAAGGAATTCAAGCCATGCCAGTTTGTTCTGATTACATCTGTTTTGCAGTGTTTGCCCCTCATCAGTGCAAAGAACTTACTGGCTGGCTAGCTGTGAGGTGTTGAGTGTGGCTCTAAACAGGTTATTCTCATTATTGAGAAGCACCATGTTGGTGTGCAGAGATGTATTGCCCTACACTCCTTAACAGCTGTATGCAGAAGAACAAAACTGGCATGGCTTGAATACCTTTCACATTGCAATACAAGTGAGTCAGATGTGACATGAGGATTGCTACATATAATAGATGGCACTGGAGAGTTCAGCTCTCTTCCCAAAAGCCTTTTAGAATATGGATATCATTGGCATGGAGAGGAAGGATTGACTGCATAGGACCCCACACTATCAGCCAGGATGAAAAGTTAGAAAGAGCAGCCTCAGACTTAAAGGATTTGGCATGGGCATTTATTACATGACAGCCCATTCATAAGAAGCAAGCAACCTGAAATCCATAGTGTTATGTACAGTAAACTGCATTCTGCTTCACAGAGGTCTGCAAAGGCTTTGATTATGTATGGGACATTAACAATTGTTACTTTAAGTGGCATTCAGATGTATATGCCTTCAGTATTACATCCTTTTAGGTATCTCAGAATTTCTAATTACTGTTGCTTTGCACAAGGTATACGGCTATTATAGGTCAGCCTTTGTTCCATTTGTGTTGAAATATGAAACAGGAGAATAGGATAGATTTGATCTGTAATAATATTGAATAGAAATTTGCATAAACTACAATGGTAAGACGAATAAGCTGAAATCAGATAAGAAACAATTAAAAAATGTTTGCCAGCATTTTTGCAAAATTGTGGTTTTTTTTACATTTTAATATAAATATAAGTAAGAAATAAGATACACTGAAATACTCTAGGTTGTTATTTTATTAAGTGAAATATTAGACAGCAGCCATAGTTGGTTTTTGGACTCCCCCCAAAAAAAATTGCAGAACCTGGTCTGATCGTCTGATTACAAAAAGTGGCACATGAAAGCTATTGGTTACATGACATACTTATTTTAAAATGATGCTGTTTTATTGCAATTTTATAATACTTTTTGACTGTTTGGCGCACCAGTTAAATAAGGCCATTAACACCATGCAATTTAATTTCCTGCACAATACCAGTTTACAGGGATATATGAAGCTGAAACTGATTGTTAGACAATACACCATGAAGCATCCCCCTCACCTTTCAATGACTTGCATTTTTGCCAAGTGACAAAATAGTAACAGAATTAGGGCATAGCCCATGAGATCTGGACGGAGTCTGCAATATCTCTACATATCACCTATAACCTCCATTTTAAAGATTGTTAACATCTGCAGCTTGAAGTGAAAGAAACATGGAGTTGGTAAAAAATTTCTGCAAACAGTAGCTTTAACTGTAAACAAAGATTAATATTATCCTTATGTGCTTAATTTGCAGACATTATGGGCGACATGTATGAAGAACGGCGCGTCGGCGCGCCCGTTTTCACGGGATTTTAAGTGAAACCTGCGCCTCATTTATGTCGGCGCCCGAGGTGCGCTCATACATGCGGTGTAAAGTTCCCTGCGCCTCGCCAGTGTGTGAGGCGCATTGCGGAACTTAGGCGCAGAAGGAATGCACCTAACATGTATTACGATTCGAGACAGGCTGGAAATCAGCAAAAATACATTAAAAATGTTAGTGAATAGCAAAAAGAGTTGTCTTTCAAAAGAATGAATGAATAAAGTGAAAAATCAAAGTTGAATAAAATACATTGCAATGTATAGAAAAAGTTGATCATTTCAAATAAAAGCTAATATATATAAGCTCTCCAAAAAAAATAGCTAGAACAGGTTGTAAAAAAGGGAGAGAATTGAACTAATTTTACATTAAATAAGCCAATGTTAATTTTGGTCTATTTTTTTAAATAACAAATGAAGATGTATTTGTTCTTCTTTCACATTTTATTCTATTTTGTATGTACAGCAAGAGCCAGCACAGCACCGGTCTGGCTGGGACCTGTGGTTCTCCAAGCAGGATTTCTATGTTCCCAGGGCTTAGTTCTGGACGTATTTACAGACATATTTACGTCCGTAAATACATCACCAACTGAGCCTAAAATAAGGAACAAGTAGCTTAGAAAGACTACCAATGGGAAATCCGGACGAATTTGCACGATAAGTCAGGACGGATTTCGCGTCGGAGATAGAGTCCCCATAGTAAATAATGGGGAATCTATTTCAGACGCAAAATCCATCCTGAATTACATTGCAAATACGTGTCACAAAGTGTGGCACGTATTTGCAATGTAATTCCGGACGGATTTCGCGTCGGAAATACATTACCCAGTATGAAGAATAAAATGGATTGGTCATGGAAATAAAGTACTTAATAAACAGACATATCCAAGTGCTGGAACAACGAAATCAATTTATTAGTACATTTTCTCCAATAACATTAATGAAAATATATATATTAGCTCCAAAGAAAAAAATCTCCACTACAAAATGTATTCCAAAGTCTGTGGAAGTTACACTAATTTAACATCAAATAAGCCAATGCAGATGTTGGACAGATGTTTTCTTAATCATTTTCCATAACAACCATTTTAGATGTATTTGGGCTGCTTTGAAGTTTAATGCAATTCAGTATATACAACAAAAGGCTTGCTGGGACCTGTTGTCCTTCAATCAGGATTTCTTGTTTAATTATTTATTCTTCTTTAAAAATAATTTATTTTAGTAGTGTACCTGCTGTAAGTGTAGAACTAGAGCACATTACAAGAATTTCACACTCCACTTCGACTTCTCCGCTCACATAGACCACATTAAACTAGGTCTGCCTGACGGAGCTGTAAAGCGCTGGAATGCGCTTCACTTTGCCGACCCACAATCATGCATGCCTCGGAGTTTTCGAATTTGTTGCGTCCCGCCCCAGTACGCCCAGAGCAAGCCCATTGCACGCCCCTTCATGTTAGGCGCATCTGAAAGTGGCGAAAGTTGCCCCTAACAGCGCATCCCTGCATCCAACAGGGGATTCGGCACGGTGAGGCGCAGTTTTCGCCAGAAAACAGGCGCAACTCCCGATCATACATGTCGCCCTATGTGCTCTTCTATATATAAGGCTGAGAGTGAAAGATTGCACCATTAGTTTTTATAGGTGGCATAAAGGCTAAATACTATTCAGAGTCTTATAATACAAAAAATATGGAATTATTTTCATACATGACATTTTACTAATGGAAATCATTAGTAAAAATAGGAAAAGACAATATTTATAGGCCCCACAGAAAAACTGTTTCAACCTTACAAACGATAAGCTGTACCACATTGCTATGGATCCAACACAAGAAAAACTAGTCTCGAGCATTTAAATACCAATAACTCATTCTCATTTCTGAATATTTATTATTTTAACAAATACATTAAAAAGAAAAAACTATATTAAGTGATATAAATAGTTTATTTACATTACAGAAAAACATCAAGACAATGTATACTATTTCAAATATATCCATACATATTCAAATATATCTGTAGTACATGTTTTCATTGGTGTAGATTACCACAAATGCAAGGCAACATGTGTAGGTCTTTTTGTCCTTGTCTTGACTAATATTAATCTAGTCCAAGGTCTCCTCTGGAAGTTTTGCCATTGTGGAAACATGCTTCAAATTAGCCGTGTCGAAGCTCTTGTTGTGTTATCTGAACTGTAGTGGCCTGTGTTTTGCTTTTGCCTGTGGATCCGATTGCTTCTTGGACATTTTCTGCAAGGTACAATAAACACTTCCATAAATACTTAGCCTTGAACTAAGACAATTTGCACTGTGTGCTCATACAGAAATATATATATAAATATATATATATATAATATATATATATATATATATATATATATATATTTATATATTATATATATATATTAATATATATATATATATATTTATTACGCAATCTAAAGTAATCTTACTTTTTCTTTAATTCTTTTCATTTAAATGATTTAATCAAAAATGCATAATCAATACTGGCAAAGGCAAAACATAAAATGTTTGAGTAGTGAGGGTCTGTATATAAATGAAGGTCATAAGAAAAGGTCAAAATCTAAATACAACTTTTTATTGGGCTAACAAATACAAGAGGTAATTTAAAAACACACAAAAGAGAAAAGGGAGTTAGTGGTTGTTCACATTGCGTTTTTGGATCCGAAAATCACATCCAAAAATGCAACCGCAATCGGATCCTAAACGTATCCAACACGTATCCAACACGCAGCTGCGTGTTGGATGCGTGCTGGATGCAGCAGAATTGCACCCTATAGTTTTAAATAGGGTTCCTGCTGCATCTTTCGGACCAAGAACTGACATGTCAATTCTTGGAACGGATCCAAAAGACGCGATAATACACGCATCGGCGATCACTCGTGTGAACGCCGATGCGTGTTTCATATTCAAAGCAATTTAAATCACATTGCTCATTATTAGATACGTGTTTGGGTCCCTTTAGGGTGACGGATCCAAACACGTATCTAAAAACGTATGTTCACACGGACTCAATACGCCATGTGAAGATACCCTTAGGCTAAAGATGTAAAAGGGACAAAAACTTGAGTCTCATCTGAGGTGCTGACAGTAAAGTTTATAACCTGAGATAACCAAATGCAAGCACAGAAATAGGAAACAGTTAAAAATACAGCTCACCCAGACATGTGCATTCAAATACATTTTAATTTTATGGGTGGATACCTTGTGAAAAAATATATCTAGATATTTGTTATAACAAATGCTATATTACTCTAATATAGTATACTCTCCTTGTTATGTTATAGTGTATGTAGTGTTTTAGAAATGAGTTATACCTGAAAAATGTTAATAAATTACTATATCTGAAAGTGATATAAAGATTTGTCATCCTCACTCCACTGGAATTAAGACATAAAATCAAGAATTACCATTCTTGATCTCTTACATTTTAAAATTATAGACAATTTTGTAACAATTGTCCAGTGGGTGTAGTGTTAAATACTAAAATGCAAACAAATAACCCAAAAAAATATTAATAATAATGGCAAAAATTGCCAGCTAGTAAAATATGAAGCCTAAAAGTGGATTGTAGACATTGCAGTGACTAATTCAAAAGCACACTTATACATAGTTACATAGTTTGTAAGGCTGAAAAAGAAAGACTATCATCCAATTCAGCATATTTTGCTATAGTGTTGATCCAGAGGAAGCCAAAAACCCCCATGATGTAGAAGCCAATTGTCCTCATTTTAGAGAAAAAATTATTTCCCAACTCCAATCTGGCAATCAGAATAAATCCCTGGATCAACGACCCTTCTCCAGAATCCTAGTCACTATAACTTGTTATATTATTACACTCTAAAAATGTATCCAGACCCTTTTTGAACTCTGTTACTGAATTAACCATGACAAGTTCCTCTGGCAGAGAGTTCCACAGTCTCACTGCTCTTACAGTAAAGAATCCCTTTCTATGTTTATGAAGAAACCTTCTTTTCTCAAGACGTAGAGAATGTCCTATTGTTCTGGATACAGTCCTAGGTATAAATAGATTTTGAGAGAGAGCTCTATATTGACCTTTAATGTATTTAAACATATTTATTATGTCCCCCCGAAGCCATCTTTTCTCTAAACTAAATAACCCTAATCTTTCTAATCTTTCTGGGTATTGCAGTCCACCCAGTCCTTTTATTATTTGTGTTGACTGCCTTTGTACCTGTTCAAGCTCTACAATAACTTTCCTGTGAACTAGTGTCCAAAACTGTACACAGTATTCCATGTGTGGTCTAACCAGTGACTTGTATAATGGGATAATAATGTTCTCATCGTGTGTATGTATGCCCCTTTTAATATCCCCCATAATCCTGTTTGCCTTGTCCTGTCTGACACTGGCTGCTTCAATTAAGTTTACTGTCAATGAGGATTACCAAGTCCTTCTCCATGTCACTTTTTTCCAGCTTTTTTCTGTTTAATAAGTAATCATGGAAAGGATTTTTCCAGAAGGTATCAAAATATGATGTGGCATCTAGCCTTTTGCACGGAACATTGCGTAAATTTTTCAGTAACATAAATCTGTAAACTTGGCCAAGTACTCTCTAAAACCCCTGTTATGGGAATCAATGCTATCATCAGCTTTCAAATTTCAACAAAGTGAAGTTACATGTCAAATGCATCTGTCAGAAGATCATCTTGACTGGATTTTCCAATTCACATCAATTTCCAATACTGGCATAAAATGTATTCAGATAAGAAGAAATTAACTAGACTTCAGCAACATTAAAACACTTAACAATATTGAATATTGTCTGTAAGGTTTAAACTGTACAACTTGATCTGATATTCTTGCTTTGGGAATGACGGTATACAACCAATGGCTTAAATGGATATTATCTGTACAAAGAGTAACGTGTCATTTTCAATGTGCCATTTTCTAAGTGAATTTCAGCATTAGACCAGAATTGAATGTATCATACTTTATTATCTGTACTGCCATCTGATCATTTTTTTCTCTTTTCACAGATATGTGTCACCTCTATTTAACCACAAAGCCCAGCACATCTGCTACGCATATCTTTTGTATTCCATCTTGGTATGTGTCACCTCTGTTGAACCACAAAAGCCTGACACACCTGCTATATGTATCTGTTGTATTCCATCTTTGCATGTGTCACCTCTATTGAACCACAAAGCCCAGCACATCTGGGTGACTGAAGAGAATGCGCATATTTAAATTTTTTTGAGTAACCACTTAATATATAATATATATATATATGGTACATACTATTATTCACATTGTTTACTGATTCAGTCTATCTTACAACTATTTGGCTTCTATCTTAACATCAAATCCTGTGCCAGATAATTCTGTCCACATTAGTACCTCTCCCCCATGTACACCTTCCATGCACTATTTACTTTTTTAGTCATCCAAACTGATCAGCTTCTGTGGCATGACACAAACATCACTTGTGGAAGTCACTGAACCATCTGTTGTCACATTTTTTTCCTGCTTCTTGCGACAGGAGAGATCTCGCCCAATTCAGGACCACCTTCTCTTACTGCCAATACCAGAAACTCTGCTTATATGCTTTACACTTGTTGTACATATTTTCCTGCCCCTTTAAACCCCTTAACGTCGAGGCCTATTTTTTCACGTTTGTTTTTCCGTCCTCGCCTTCCCAGAGCCATAACTTTTTTATTTGTTCATCTACATAGACATGTGAGGGCTTTTATTTTGCGGGACAAGATGTACTTTAATATGGTGTCATTCACCATACCATAGAATTTACTGGGAAACCACAAAACAATTCTAAATGGAGCAAAATGTGAAAAATACATACTTGCTTCGTGTTTGCGGGTGTTTTGCTTTTACGGTGTTCAATCTTTGGTGCAAATTATGTGTTGTCTATATACTACAAGTTGATACACATCTGGCAATACTAAAAATGCACGATTTTCATTATGTTTTGATACCGCAAAAAAATTACAAACATTATCTATTTTTTAAATTTGCGCCATGGCGCAATTTTCTGTGTCCAATAAAATTTTTGCACCACGGACTTGAGTGAGGGTGCATTTTTTGCGGGCTGAAGTTTACTTTTTGTTGCTACCAGTTTGAAATATCTGTGACTTTTTTTGATCAAATTTATTCCAATTTTAAGGGGACATGAAATGACCAAAAAAACGCAATTTTGGCATTTGGAATTTTTTTCTTCTACGATGTTAAGCCTACGGGATTAATTATGTTTTATTTTAATAGATCAGACTTTTTCGAAAGCGACGATACCAAATATGTGTAACTTTTTTATTATTTTATTTTTTTTATTTGCAAAATGGCGAAAGGGGGGTGATTTGAACTTTTAATATATATATTTTTTTTTACACGTTAAAACATTTTTTTTCTTTAGCTTTGAGTCCACCTAGTGTGCGTGATCATTTATACAGCCTAATACATTACATATGCAATGCATTAGTGTGTACAAAGGTTTTACTACTTCCTGTCTGAGGCAGGAAGTAGTAAAACATAAAACATGGCTTTAAAAGCTTTCAGCTGCCATGTTAACTGATTGGGACACAGCGATGTTGCTGCTGAAGTCCTTATTGGAGCGAGAAACGGTGCACGGCACCTTTTCTCATTGATTTAGACTCTGTGGCCATCTTTACTGCAGCGTCTAAGGGGTTAAACAGCACGTGATGACGCAGTGTTAGATGCATATGTCATATGTCGGTAAGGGGTAAATTGTGCCCTCTGAAACTCTCATTCTGTCTATAACAAACTCACTGCACTTCATGACCTATTCCTTCCAAACCTGCTATCTCTCACATTGTTTCTTCTGCTGCTCTCACAGGCAGGGTGGAGGAGTTGACATACACTTTTTCCTCATATTCCAATACTTTGAGGTCCACACCCTCAGACTTTTCTGACCATTTTCTCTAAGAGTGGTAGTTGTATTATCATTTTGCTACCTGGCATCTTAACTTCCTCTGTACTAAAATACTCACTCTTATCATGGGTGATTTCATCATCTCAATTGGAAACCCCATCTCCTCTTTTGCATTACGGTTTCTTTCTTTAAAGTGGTTTTTCCACAAACGCATTTCATACCTCCTTTATCCAGCTTCAGCTTTCAGTGTTCTCTAGCGGGAGCGTGTGTGATTTGTTTGAATTGCATACCATGTGACCCAGCAAGCTGACACCACCATGTTTTTCCTCACAATGTGCTCACTCTAGTCAAAGAAAGGTCTGTGTTACGGCAAGAGCTGTGAGTAGCTACAAAGTAGCTGGGTTAGAGATGGGCAAATCGATTCTAATGAGGTGGAATTCATTTAGAATTTCAGGAAAACTTCGATTCTGCACGAAGGCAAAGTTTATGGTACTTCACGGGAACGAATCACCTTTTTTTTCTAAAATGGCCATGAGCACATGGCGTGACATGGGGCAGAGAACTCTGGGAGGAATAAAGGAACACCCTCAATGACATGTGCAGACATGAAGCCAATCAGCAACCAGTGGGCTTCTGTGATATCACAGCCTTATAAATAGGGATGCCATGTTAAATTCTCACACTTGTCACTGTGTCTCCTGCCACAAGCATCTATCTGCTGCAGCTTGTCCCTGAACCACTGTTATTATTTTGTTTTAGCTTGTGGGGTATTCTCCCTAAAATCCAGGCTGTGTGTTTTTCTGCCCCATATATGCCTGAATTAAATCTAGTTCACTGTATAGGGTTTTTTAAACCAAAAAACGCAGAGGTAGTGACTCGGTGGGCCGAGCACCCTGTCTTTAGCCCCCGGTTTTGAACCAACCCAAAGGGTTCTTGATTGGTTGACTAGTCATCCACTTTCCCCCAAATGAAAATCTGAAAAAACCCCAGCCAAGAGTGTGTGGGTTCATCAGACACAACCCTTAGTTGGCATGACCTGGGAGCAGATCCTGTAAATTTGATGGCCAGCCAATCCGCACATAGCACAGACTGAGATGAAGAACGTCACCAGTGGGGTGTGTAGGGATCTCGTTGGCTGCTAAAATCACATAACCTCATTTTATGTCACTGCCTTCCTGCCGGGCCTTAGCTTCCACACTGTGAAAGAAGGATGCTGTCTCTCTGCTCGCTGTTTTCAAAAGCTAGCAGTCACTCTTTGCCAGCGCTTTTACTTAGGGTAAAGCAATTTTAAACAATTCTAGTTATTATTAGTTAGAGATTTGGAAACAGCTGCAGTGTCCTGAACTGCCCAGCTGCAGGGGAAGGGGGTGGGGGCACCTGGTTCGGGGGGGCAGATCCTGCATCAGACATATTTCTCAACTCAAATCACTGTGAGATAGCACCGTATTTTATTTCTGTGTTGCCTGCCACCAGTGTCTTAGGATGGGGGGGAGGGGCTTTGTTGTGATGTGAACTTCTGCATTAGTCATATATATCATATCAAACCACTGTGAGATTGCAATCTGTTTTATTTCTTCATTGCCTGCCACCAGTTTCATAGGAGGGGGGTCCTTTGTTGTGGGGTGAAATTTTGATTGGTCTAAAAATTTTAAAAAAACCAATGAAATAACATTGTATTTTATTTTCGAGTTTGCCCTGCCACCCGTGTCATAGGAGGGATGGTGGGGAGTGTTGAGCACGATTTTTATCGACCAAAGTGAAATCGGCAAGTTTTTATGGTGATCGAAATTATCCAGAATCATGCGATAATTAAGGTTAAAATCTGAGCATCATCCGATTAAGATCGCGCCTTTTTTCGGCGCTTCCTGTAATGTTGGCGGCCAGCCAAATCAGATTACCAGAAATAGAGCAGGTGAGATGTGTGTGCGACGTCATGACTGGGATGTGTATGGTTGCGATGGCTTGAAAAATCACATGACCCTCGTTTTACATAGAACAGCGTTTTCCTTTTCAGCCTCAGTTGTCCTCTCTCTCTCAGCGTCTCATAGGATAGGACCTGCGCTCTGGCCTGTGGCCAAAACAGCTCGAGCGAAAATTAGTCAATTTCTGCACAGCGAAACCTCTACTATTAGCTGTGATCCTTCCAATTTAGTTATATAGAGATTTAAAGATTTTATGTAGTGAGCTAGAGAATTTAAAGCAGCATCTACACTGTAAATTCGCGGCGGGTAAGCAAGGGGGGCTCCCGCGGCGAACACAGACAAGCTCTATCTATAAAGAACACTTGGATAAAGTCTCACCAAGACTTAGTGTAGACATTTAGTGGAATATCTTTATTATTAACAGTTTTGCTATTGAAATATTTCCTGGATATTGGCCAGCCTGGAACTTATATTGGATAAATAACATTTCAATACGGCAATCTCTTGTTTTAGGTGGCAAAATTCCACTTTATTGATCAGTATAACATTTCAGATATGTATCCATATTAATTTATTACCCACTACACCTGTGACTGTTGAAATATCCTCCTGGCAGTTAAATTAAATCAGCAATCTTGTAGTCAGCACAGGTTGTTTTTGTTCCCAAATACCGTGTCATACTTACAAAACTTAACAGTTACGTGTTTTTTGACTTTTGGCGCACCCAGCATTGTTCATTGTGACGCAGCATCCACGTAAATCTTTAAACAGCAATTCTATATTCACCAACAGGTGAATTGAAAGGTGCAAAAAATACCGTTTATTTATACCAAAACATAACAGTTACGATTTATTGACTTTTGCACACCCAGGTTTTTGTTCATTGACGCAGCATCCACGTAAATCTAAAACAGCAAATCTATATTCACCACAGGTAATTGAAATGTTGCAAAAATACCGTGTATCATACGAAAACATGACAGTTACGTGGTTTTTTTTGACTTTTTCACACCCAGCATTGTTCATGTGACGCAGCATCCACGTAAATCTTAAAAACAGCAATTCTATATTCCACCACAGGTGAATTGAAAGGTGCAAAAAACAACCGTGAATCAACAAAAATAACATTACAGTGTTTTTGACTTTTGCACACCCAGCATTGTGCATCATGACTGCAGCATCCCACTAAATCATAAAACAGTCAATTCTATATTCACCACAGGTGAATTGAAAGGTGGCAAAAAAAAATACCGTGTCTCATACGAAAATCAAAAACAGTTACTGTTTATGACTTTGCACACCCAGCATTGTTCATTGAAAACTGTCACATCCACACGTAAAACTTAAAACAGCAATTAAATTTTTTTCTATATCACCACAGGTGAATTGAAAGGTGCAAAAAATACCTTGTAGCATAACGAAAACATAACAGTTTACGTGTTTTTGACTTTTGCTACACCCAGCCATGTTCATTGAACGCAGCATCCCGACGTAAATCTTAAAACAGCAAATCTAAATACAACTCACAGAATGAATTGAAAGGTGCAAAAAATACCGTGTATCATACAAAACATAACATTACGTTTGTTTTTTTTGACTTTTTGACACACCCAGCATTGTTCATTGACGCAGCATCCACAGTAAATCTTAAAATACAGCCCATTCTATATTCAACACAGGTGAATGAAAGGTGCAAAAAACATCCGTGTATCACATACGAAAAAATAACAGTTACACGTGTTTTTTGACTTTTGCACAACCAGCAATTGTTCATTGACGCAGCATCCACGTAAATCCTTAAAACAGTCAATTCTATATCCCACAGGTGATTGAAAAGTCAAAAAATACCGTGTATCATACGAAAACATAACAGTTACTTGTTTTTTGACTTTTGCACACCAGCATTGTTCATTGAACGCAGCAATCCAACGTAAATCTTAAAACAGCCAATTCTATATTCACCACAGGTGAATTGAAAGTGCAAAAAATACCCGTGTATCATACGAAAACAAAACAGTTACGTTTTTTTTGACTTTTGCACACCCAGCATTGTTCATTGACGCAGCATCCACGTAAATAAAAACACAAATTCTATATACACCACAGGTGAATTGAAAGGGGCAAAAAAATTATACCGAGTATCATACGAAAACAATAACAGTTTACGTGTTTTTTGACTTTTTGGCACACCCAGCTATTGTTCATTGACGCAGCATCCACGTAAATCCTTAAACAGCAATTCTATATTACCACAAGGTGAAATTGAAAGGCGCAAAAAATACCGTTTATTATACCAAAACATAACAGTCATTTGCGTTTTTTTGACTTTTGCACACCCAGCCATTGTTCATTGACGCAGCATCACGTAAATCCTTAAAACAGCAATTCTTCTATATTCACCACATGTGATATTGAAAAGGTGCAAAAATTACCGTTTATATTACCAAAAACCATAACAGTTACGTGTTTTTGACTTTTGCACAGCCAGCATTGTTCATTGACGCAGCCAAGCATCTACGTAAATCTTAAAATCAGCAATTCTAAATTCACCGCAGGTGAATTGAAAGGTGCAAAAATACCCGAGTATCAATACGAAAAAACATAACAGTTACGGGTTTTTTTGACTTTGCACACCCAGCATTGTTCATTGACGGCTGCATCCACGTAAATCTTAAACAACAATTCTATATTCACCATAGTAATTGAAAGGTGCAAAAAATACCGTGGTATCATTACGAAAAAATAAACATTACGTGTTTTTTGACTTTGCACACCCAGCATTTGTTCATTGACGCAGCATCCACGTAAATCTAAAACAGGCAATTCTATATTCACCATAGGTGAATTGAAAGGTGCAAAAAAATACCGTTATATTATACCAAAACATAACAGATACGTGTTTTTTGGACTTTTGCCTAGTCCAGATTTGTTGATAGATACCTATCCAGCAATTTTGTTTTGATAAGAGGGATTTGAGAATAGCTGTGATTTGCCGTCTTTTAATAAGAGACTTTCCAAAACTTTTCCATACCTCTCAAATTTTTATATTTCTGAACATCGGATCGAATGCAGGTTGGTAAGCGAGCAAAAGAGGGGGTAGCCAATGTGAGGTAGAGGTACCGAGAAGGTGCTCCCTTTCCATAGCTGGCGACAACACGCATGCCAGCGGATCGTCAGTTGCAAGGACCAGTGAGGCCTGTCCCATCGCTGGGTCAAGGGCCCCTTGAATCTAATAACGAACATCGTCACCAATCTGTCCTTCCTTGGTTAATGCAACCTGCATATAGACATCTTGACCTCCTCGTCCTCGCAGTCACGGCCACAAATGTCCGTCATCACACCATCAGCATCCGTCCAACAATGAGCAGCCAAATGTCAACTCGTGTACCCACCGACTTGGAAAATCCTTTGTCTGCGACCTCTTTGATGACAAAATGCGTGGGTCAGAAGCATGTTAAAAGACAGATTGAAGATTTAGTCTGCTCTGACCGCCAGTTACAGAGTGCCATCAGAGGGGTGAAGGAAACCGGTCAATCGCAAAATCCCGGGCGTTCGGCAAACGCCTTGCAGTGCACCTTGCTTGTAGCCCGCAGCTTTCTGGATGCAGAAAGTCAGGACCGACCAAGTCACACCTGTGTTGAAGATGATGATGACGACATGCGATCTATGTGGTCTTTTCAGCGAATTTTGCATTGCGAGCGCTGCATCACTGGACGAGGAGGAAGACGATGGGGTAGTTGTCAGTACGGGTCCTGCCTCAAAAAGAGGATATGGCGGTCGCAGAAGTCCGCTGATATATTCCGCCAGCCACGGTCAGTCCGCAAAACCCCACTCCACGATTGTCGCCGTCAAAAAGGTCCAGGACCTCTCAAGCCTGCTTCTTTGACACAAGCCCTCTGAAACAACCCAGCGATGGTCCAAATGCCAGCCTATTGCGTAAACGCATAAGTAGAGCAAGAACCTTAAGTGGTTAACCACCACCAACTGTCTAGTCACAGGACAGCGAATGCATGAGTTTGAAATGGAAGGGAACACTTTGGCAGAAAAAAAAAAAAGGCCCAGACCGACGCCGGGACCTCCAAACCATTGACACAACCCTCAGTCTCGCCTCCGCCTCCTCCTCCTCCGCCACCACCAAGCATTCTCCACTGCCCATGGTCTCTCAGAGTCATGATCAGGGATCACCTCCGCTTCAGCATCCCACCGTCGCGCCGAGTTACCACCAGCACCACAGAGACCCATCCTACCCCTTCTCCTTCCGCCATCTTGACGACCTGCACGCCGCACAGCGGCCAGTCTAGCAGCCAGCCTTCTGTCTTCCAGGTTTGGGAGCAGAAGAAACACTTTAACCCAAACCATCCCAAAGCCAAAAGCCTGAATGTCGGCATTGCCAGGCTTTTGGCCTTGGAAATGTTGCCTTTCCGTCTGGTGGACACAGATGGGTTCCGCCACGTCATGGCCCTCGCCTGCCCCCAATACCAGATGCCGAGCAGGCATTTCTTTGCCAGAAAAGCCGTCCCTGCCCTGGCCAGCCACGTGTCATCTAAAATTTCAAGCGCGTTGTCTGCATCTGTGTCCGGAAAGTCCATCTCACCACCGACACATGGACTAGTAAGCACGGCCAAGGCCGCTATATCTCTGTGACAGCTCACTGGGTGAGCTGGGTGGATGTCTCTGGGGTGACGGTGGCTCTCAGGCTCGGCGCACGCTCTTCAAAACCGCAGGGATGGTGCAGGGCTCTTTCCCCCAAGGTCCTCTGGTGGCATCACGTGCCCAGAGACACCAGGCCGTGTTGAAATTAATCTGCCTTGGAGACCGTCCACACACAGGTCAGGAGCTGTGGACGGCTCTAAGCAACGAGACCGAGCGCTGGCTGGGTGACAAGAACCTTGTGCCAGGCAAGGTGGTGTGCGATAACGGGCGAAATCTGCTGGCCGCCCTTAAGATCGGTAGGCTGGAGCACATCCCTTGCCTGGCACATGTCATGAACCTTGTCGTCCAGAAATTTCTAAAGAGCTACCCGGGTCTGGACTGCCTGCTGAAGAAGGCTCGAGGTCTGAGTTCGCACTTCCGCCGTTCGCACCCTGCTTCGTCCCGCCTGGCTGCGTTGCAGCGTCAGCTCGGCCTCCCCGTCAACCGTCTCATTGTTGACGTGGCAACACGCTGGAATTCCACCCTCCACATGCTCCAGCGATTGTGGCAGCAGCGCAATGCCATTACGCAGTACGAAGTGACACATGGCCTGACAAGCAGCGGTGCGGACCTCGGGTGTTGAACCACCGAGAGTGGAGGCAGGTGAAAGAGCTCTGCACCATCCTTGCCAGTTTTGAAGAAGCCACCAAAATGGTCAGTGCGGACAATGCCCTTGTCAGCATGAGCATTGTGGTGATCTTAGTTCTGGAACGATCGTTGGACACTCTGAAACAACAGGTCCCGCCAGCGACGGAGGAGGAGACGGACACAGATGCGGACACGGAGCCTTTCTCTCCGTCAAATCCACAAGGCCCGACAGTTTCACAATTTCATCGGTCTTCATTAGGCAGTGGTTCGGGGTCCAGAGCTAGTGCAAGGTGGCGCATCAGCTCTCAGGGTGCATCATCTCAGGCAAGTCAGGGCTGTGTTGAAGCTGTGCCGGAGGCAGCGGAGGAGGAGGAGGAGGAAGAGGAGGTATTCCTAGACACCGATGTTACCGACGTCCCTGCCTTGGAAAGAGGTTGGCGCGAATTTGAGGCGGAGGAGGAAGATGAGGAAGATCAGTTTGCTAGTGCCCCTCGACCCAGAGGCTTGGGAAATCAAGGCTCCATCTCTCACATGAGTGCTTGGATGCTCCATTTCCTCCAACATGATCCTCGCATTAAGGCCATCAAAATGAACAACAGTTACTGGGTGGCCACCCTCCTGGATCCCCGGTACAAAACAAAACTCAGCACTTTCCTTCCACCCACCCAAATAGAGAGTAAAATGCAGGAAATGGAGACCTTGCTGATTGATCAACTGGAGACATCTGTTGCGTCTGCTTCACGTTCCCCAAATGTCACGGTGGAACAACATCAGCGACGTGACAGCAGTAGAGTGCCAAGTAGGCGTAGCGGCAGCAGCAGGCAAGGTGGCAGAAGCCTAATGGGTGACCTCATGCAATCTTTGTTTAACCACCTCACTCACCGACGCATGTCAATGCAGGGCACACATCCAACACACAGAATCAGCTTAATAAGATCATGAGCAAGCGAACTATCTGCGTCACAACACCGATGTTTTTGCATTGTTTTTTCCTTTCCGGACCCATAGACTTCTGGGAATCCAAAATGGAGACGAATGGCCCAATCTGGCCTCGTCAGGGCCCATAGAGGTGTTTGTCCTGCCCATCAAGCCAGCGTCAAATCTGAGCGGACCTTCAGCACAGCTGTAGGAGTCATTACAGACAAACCATCCCGGCATTTACCACAGATATAATGTGACGTTTGAACTTTCATTCAAGATGAATCAGGCATGGATCACGGATGATGTTTGTGGCCACCAATTGCCAAGGTCACGATTTGTTGCCAGTCTAACTTCACATTCCGTTTCAACAGAAATGGTCCTCTTGAAACTTTTTTTTAAAATATCATTCTTACTGCAATTTTTATTCTCCTTTCCCCACAGTTCAAGTTTGCAGGTATTAGCTTGTGAGGTAGACTGGAAAAAGACAGCAAGGGTTCATGACAACACCGTATTTCCATTACTCACTTTTCTTAAGAAGTTTTTCCGCATTGTCATGGTTTTTGAGGTCATGTTGCTTAGAGATACACCAATAATCATGGTCCTATGGAACAGACATGTACTTCTAATGTGCAATTTCTCCCTCACAATTTTTTAATAGTGGCTGAGAATTCATATATATAATTTTTGGGGTCATGTTGCTAGTGAGATCACTTATAATTATGGCCTTTGGAACAGAAATGTGGCTTCAAAGTGGCATTTATATCCTCCCTCACATTATTTTTAATATGGCCCTGAGAAGTCATTTTATAATTATTTTGGTCATGCAGCTTTGAAATGCAGCAATACTACAGAGTTCCTATTATAAAAAAAATGTTTTTTCTAACAGACATATGTTCTTCACAATTGACCAAAGCGGCTCAATGGTCATGCCTTTTGAATTTTTGGGGGCATTTTCCTGTGACATGCAGCTAAACTACAGTCCTATTCTAAAAAAATGTTGTTTCTAACAGGACATTTGTTCTTCAACTTACAACGTGCTCAAGTGGTCATGCTTTGAATTTTTGGGGGCCATTTTGCTGTGACATGCAGCTATAACTACAGGTCCTATTCTAAAAAATGTTGTTTCTAACAGACATGTTGTTCTTCACAATTGTCTAAGAGTTGGCTCAAGGTGATGAATGGTGCTGTCCAAAACAGGAATAGTGAGGACACTGGATTAATGTAACACAATTGCAAATGACTAGTTTTTTTGACAAAGATCTTTAACATAGCGATATTGAGACAACCCGATTTAAATACAAAGAAAAAAAAGAAAACAAAGACATGTTGGGATTCCATCCTATTTTAAAAATGTGTTTTTATCTAGAATAAAATACTAAAAAACTTGCATGTACAAAATAGCTGTTAAAAAAATATCCTCTGAATTGACAAGGAGGTACAGGAAACTTGACCAGATGTAGGTTATCTCAGAGGACAGAGTATGGAGCACGGACAGAGAACAAAGTACAGAGACCATTTCTCCAGCACGATGAGTAAAAATGAGAAAAAGAATGCCAAGAAAAGGGCCCTGGTGGAACAGGAGCGTTAAAATCCACCAGTATTATCCAAGTGAAGCTCAATTGGTCCACACTCAACACGGAGGGCAAGCGCTACCCCAGGTTTGAACAGTGTACTGAGGAAGGCTGGAGTTCCACTAACTTAGTCCGCTTCCCACTCTGCTTCACACGACAGTTTTTCGTTGCTCGCGTCATCAGGGGCATTTTAACCTGCGTGTTAATTTAAGACGGACCCCACCGGGGCTTTCCCAAACCGCACCCACTGAACCCCGGCCCGGGGTCATGCTGGGGCCCCGGACAGGTAAGTCAAGCCCCTGAAACTAAAAGGGGGTTGAAAGCCCCCTTTTTCCGCCATTTTTAAAAATTGGGGGGTCAGCGGGGTTTGGGCCATGCGTGGGCCCAGACGGGTAATCAATGCCCAGTTCAACAAAATGGTGGTTAAAGACCCCTTTTTTTCCGCATTTTTGAAATGGGGGGGGTCATGGGGTTTGGGGGGCCATGCTGTGCCCGGGACAGTAAGCAAGTCCGTTCAACAAAAAGGGGTTAAAGACTTTTTTTTCGGCACTTTTTTAAATGGGGGGGTCATGCAGTTTGGGGCTCTGCGGCCCAGGACAGGAAGTCAATGTCCATTCAACTAAATGGGGGTTTGAAAGACTTTTTTCCGGGATTTTTTAAATGTGGGGGTCTGAGGTTTGGGCCATCTGCGTTCCGGAAGGGATTCAATGCCCCGTTCAAAACATAGGGTTCAAATCAACTGCCTTCTGGCACTTTTAATTTGGGGGTGATGCGGGTAAAGGGTCAGGGGTCAAACGGGATAGAAATGGTCTTGCTTTTTTTTCTGTCTTTTAAAACCTAAGTTGTTGCCAAAGAGTACCCCAATCCATTGACGTTTTGGATTTAATTTCAGCTTCCCAGCCTTTGTTTGGGTGTAATAATAAGGGTGTTCTCCCCCCCATAGACTTTAATGGCACCAAAAAACATGCTCACATCAAAAAACCCTTATCGATAGCGGCCGACATCACACGATCGATCTCGATAGCCAACGCAATCGCTCAACACTAGTTATGAGTTGTGTTCGTCTGGGGAGAAGAAAATATTTCAAGCAACCATTAGGTAGATTCTGGCATACAGTATATCCAGTTACCGGGGATCCTACTAAATAGAATATCAGAAAGAAAAAATTTTGAAAGGGCAACAAAAAGCCAAAAATTGCCTGAAAAAATAAAGGGGAAATCGCACTTAGCCCTAAGTTAAATGACATGACATGAAGGGTAACTCTGATGAAACATGTATATGAAATTAACTTAAAAATGAAAGCTTTGCTTTCAAAATCCAGCAGGTGGCGCTGTTGTACAGCTTAGGAGAATTGCAAATAGGATAGCAAAAGTTTTTCCTTGCACGATTTCTACCCCCATAATGGCAGCAGACTTTTAAAACCCAGCGGGAACAGCAGAGATTTTTAATGTTTGACATAGAAAAAAAATTTTTTGGGGGGGGATAACCCCACTTTGAGTGAGCGAGATTTGGGGGACGGGAAGCGCCAGCACACAGAATTCTTGAAAACTGAAGTACTAAATCTAGTTTTTTAAAAAAATTTGAGGCTAAGCCCCCTAGCAAAAAAAGTAAAAGCACCAATCCCAAAAAGTTGATAAAAATGCCCTCAGAGGTACAGTAGGGAGCATTTAATAAAGTTCCCCCCACTCCAGAAAAAAGGGCAAAATGGCCCCCAAAACAAAAAATGAGCCGAACTTTGCAGTAAGGTGATGAGGTGCACCTTTTTTAGCATGAATCTGCTTCCGAAGACCTACCTAATCTTAAAGTTTACCTTTGGGTTTGGGTTTTGTATTTTTAAGGGGTTGTCCCTGCCGGGTAAAAAAATGAAGAAATCAGAAGAAAAAAACGGACCCACGCCCAGTTCCAGAATAAAAATTCCCCAGAAGGGGATGTTATTTAAAAAAATTGTTTTATTCTATAAACAAATTCGGTGAAAAAGAGGCTAACCTTTTCCACATAAACACAAAAAAGACCGCTCCCAAAAAAGTGTTAATCAAGACAAATAGCACAGATTTTTAAAAAAAAAGAAACAATCATTGGTACGAAAAAAACCAAATCAAAATGGAATTAATGAAAAATGGGTACATGAAATACCGGACTTTTCTTCTGCTTTCTTCACTGTCGTGCACCGCCGGAACTGGTTTTGGAGGAGAACCCGGGCCGCGAGGCTCGAAGGGCAACCATCCAAGAGTTGTCCCATAAAAAAAAGCACAACAACTCTAGGTGAATAACCCTTTGTTTTTTACCCCTTTTTTTTTAAACCTATTTCACATAGAGCCCCCTCTTTGCTTTTTTACTTTTGGGTAAAAAAATCAAACAAAAAAATAGCAGTTTTACATCCCCCTTTTTGGGAAAAATTTTAAAAGGCTTTTGACCTTTTTTCAATAAGCCCTTTCAAAGTGTGAGGCAAAAATTAAAACCAAAATTTAAAACGGCGAAAAAGGGCCAAAAATAAAAACCCAGTTACTTTTCTTTCATTAACACTTTCTAACCACCACACCATCAATTTTTCTTTTCCTTTCCACTATAACTCAACTCCATTTTCCTATAACTAATTGCCTATCCCAAACCCCTTTCCTGGGAATAGCCTTTACTCCCAGCCCTCTAATACGTTTTCAAGACCTCTTCCCACTATCAAACCCTCTTTTCCCCTTCTGAAGACGGTCATAAAATATGGCTTAAATTTTTTTCCTCCTTGCTTTTTTAAAGCCCAAAAATAATTTTCACCTACAAAAGAATAACTTTATTTGCGGGATAAGATATATTTCAAGGGTTATTCAATTACCATAGAAAAATTTCGGGGAAAAAATTTTAAGTGGGGCAAAAATGAAAAAAAAAAAATATTGTACCCTGTTTTTGGGAAAAAAAGTTTTAACTCTAATATACAGGTGATACGAACTGCCAATACCAAACATGTACGACCGTTATGTTTTTACCATAAAAAAATCCAAACCTTTTTTTTTTGAAATTTCGCCGTACCCTTTTTTCAAACCCTTTTTTTTTATTAACTTGTTTGTATTAACACCTACGGATTGATAAAGGGCACTTTTTGCGAGCTGAATGTGCTTTTTATTCTACTTTTGGAATGTTTCCAATTTTTAAAGGACTGAAAGACCAAAAAAGCAATTTGGGCGACAATTTTTCTTTCCCCCATTTTCACGATTTGGATAAATTTTGTTTTTTTTAAAAAAAGGACTTTTAAAGAATGGGCGATACCAAAAATTTTAACATTTTTTTGTAAATGCCGAAATTTTGGCCCAAAAAAAAAAAAAATATTATTAATTTATTTATTGAAAAAAAGGGAAAAGGGGTGAAAATTTGAAAAAAAAAAAAAAAAAAAAAAAAGTTTAAAAAAAAAAAGGCCCCGGTAAACGTTTTTGCCAAAAGCCGCCCCAAATTCGCTTTTAAAAGGGGCGGGGGCGCGGCCCGGCCCCAAGCTTTCTTATCCACCCTTGGATAATGTCATGTCACTTTCTCCCCCCCCCGGATCGCCGAGCGGGAGGACACGGAATCCCCTCTAAAACGTGGATTTCCCTAAAACTGCGGCGGATTGGCGCCGTCTGCAGCGCAAACCACGCGCATAGGCGCCAAGAATCCGGGGGAAAAGCCCGGGGAAAGGCCCCTTAAACAAAATTTTTTTTTTTATTAACTTTGAATCCCCCAAGGCGCTTTCCTACTAGGAGGGGATCATTTTTTACAGCCTCATGCATTGTACTGTAATACGAAAATGCATTAGGGTGTACAAAGATGGTGGTTTCCTCACTTCCTGCCTGGGGCTGGAAGTGGGAAAATTGAAAACATGGCAGTGATGGAAGAATTCACAAGGCTTCCACCTGCCATGTTCAGTGATCGGGAGCCCGCAATTTCGCCCTGGGTGTCCCGATCGCAGTGAGGAGCGGTGCGCGACACCATTTCTCACTGATTTAGACGCTGCGCCCATCTTTGCTGCGGCATCTAATGGGTTAAACAGTGCACTGTAACCGCCGGGTGTTAGCTGCAATTATCTGCAATTATCTGCTAATACCCGGCGGCTGTGTTTCCATACATCCTATGTCGGTAAGGGGTTAATAAACCAACTCAACCAAATTACAGTCTCCTACTGAAAGAAATACAGAACTCTAATGAGCTATATTTTTCTTACATACCTGTACAGTACCCACCACCCACCTCTATGCCAGCATAATATTCTTTTCCCTTAACCTGCTTCTTCACTGTTACTCATGACAAGCTTTCCTCTCCACTGTTCAAAAACAACCTCACTACCTCTAAACTTGACCCACTGTCATCCCACCTAATCCTAGACCTTAGTGCTCCTTTCGCCCTCCCTCTGTTGGTGTCCCCTCAGGGTCAGTCCTGGCCCACTATTCTTCTCTATCTACACTCTTGGCCTGGGTCAGCTCATAGCATCACATGGTTTGCTGACAACACCAAACTTTACATCTCCAGCCCAGATCTTTACGCTTTGTTTTCCTGGATCTCAGACTGTCTATCATCCAAATACTCCTTCTTCTTCTACCTTCTCATAAAACTAAAAGTGGAGAAAACTGAATTCATCATCTTTCCACCATCCAACTTTATCCCCCCACCTGATCTCTTTATCACATTCAAAGGCTCTACACTCTTACCTGTCCCACATGTTCACTGCTTTTGGATAACCTTTGACTCCTATCTCTCTCCTAAACCACACAACCAAGCCCTTACCTCTGCCTGCCGCCTCCAGCTGAGAATGTCTCTCGCGACTTTGCTCATTCCTTAACTCTGATAATACAAAAATGCTAGCCCATGCCATTGTCATCTCCTGCCTAGACTACTGCAACATTCTTCTCTATGGCCTCCTGTCTAGCAATCTTGCTCCCCTCCAAGCCATCCTCAACTCCACTGCCCATCTTATCCACCTCTCTCCATACTACTCCTCTGCCTCTCACCCCTACCAATCCCTTCACTGGCTACCCATTGCCCAGCAATTCCAGTTCAAGTTACTAACCATATCAGCAGCACTTTATTTTTTTACAGTCCTCACTGTGCTTTACAAATGACATGTTAAATAATTGTTCTCTAAATGCTTTTTTTTAACGTGCTGTTTCACAGACTCATAGCCTGCTTCAGATGCACACTTCCAAGTCAGACTGTGGGTGGTTCTACAAGAGTAATTGGCACATCAGCTCTGCTGTTCCTAGCTGATACTGATAGAGAGACATTAGTGAATGAGGTTTCTAAACAGCAGGGTACAAGGCTACAGAGCTCTAAAACGTTAAAGCTTGTCAGTAAGTAACATATGCAAGCAGTGATAACACACAGCAGGGAGTGAAGTCACCATCCCGGCCATTGCTGCTAGAGCCTGTTAAGAAAAGAGAGAGGTGGTTGGTAACAATAAGATCTCTTCTTAAAATTGAAGCAGGAAGGGCAAAAGAAGAAACAAAAGTGATACTGTCAGGGCTAGGCTGTGCTCAGGCTGCAGGGATCAACAGGCTGCAGTAGCTGATGCACGATCCCACCCTGATACACTTGCTGCTGACAACTCTGTGAGTGACAGGGGCCCAGCCACTCCTGACAGGGGGCGAGTTGCACCAGCCAATGGGAGGACCCGGAGGCCGCTCCAATCAGCTGCAGGGGCGGTATCCAGGAATCCCATTTAAACTCCCTGAAGGCTGGGTGCTGCGCCTGTGATATTCCTGGCTACCTTGTTATTTGTTTTTGCTTATCCGTATTCCTGACCTCGGCCTGTTCTCCTGACCCCGGTTTGTCTCCTGATTTTGTGCCTCGCTCCCGTTCGTGTTTGACCTCGGCTTGTTTACGTTTATCCCTCTGGTTCTGATTTGTGGCTTTTGCGTTCCTATTTGATATTGGCCCGGACTGTCTGACTATTCTTCCTTCTGACGGCCCCAGCACTTTAGCATCGCAGGGACTGTCACCCAGTTGCTGTCTTCCGCCTAGGGCAGCACGTCAAGTAGGCAGGGACAGTGGGCTGGGTTCCAGTTAGGGCTCACTACACCTCCCTTGACGTGACATTATCACAGGCCGAAACCGTTACTGCTCTACCCTCACTATGGACCCCATGACAGCTATGGTAGAGCAGATGCAGGGGCTAACCCAGCTAGTCCAGGATCTGGCGCTGAGGGTAGAACAGCAGGAGTCTACCCCAAGTCAGAGTGTCCCTGCACTACCTTCCCCTCCTGTGGAGCCCTCTATCCAGTTGCCTGACAGGTTCGCAGGTAACAGGAAGGCCTTTGTGGCATTTAGAGAGGGTTGTCGCCTGTATTTTAGGCTCCGCCCACTTACCTCAGGGAATGAGGAACAAAGGGTGGGAATTGTTATGTCCCTACTGCAGGGTCCCCCCCAGGAGTGGGCATTTTCGTTACCGCATGACTCACCTGAACTGTCTTCTGTGGACAGGTTCTTTGCCGCTTTAGGAGTACTTTTTAATGACCCAGATAGGGAAGCTCTGGCCGAAGCTCAGCTGATCACCTTGAGGCAGGGTGAGAAGACTGTGGAGGAGTTTTGCTCCGAATTTCGTCGCTGGTGCGTTCCGTCTGGATGGAATGACGCAGCTCTCAGATGCCAGTTTAGATTTGGGTTAGCTGACCATGTGAAGGATTTATTGGTGGCTTACCCTACCCCTGGTACTTTAGATGAGGCCATGGCACTGGCCGTTCGTCTGGACAGACGTTTTAGGGAGAGATGGCAGGAAAAGGTTCCCCCCCCCCCACCAGGGTGGATTTGATTTAAATCTAACTGATTTAAATCACTAGTCAGTAAGGCTTGATTTAAATCAGTGATTTAAATCAAAGTTTCTACCTAAACTAGTTCTTGCTATTTTAACATGCAAGTAGATGAAGATTTTTAGAATCACTTTTTATATTACTTTTTTCTCCCCAGTTTAATGGGTTAATCATTCATATTTGGACACCACTGTTCTGTTGTACTTAGGAAGGAGAAAAATAATCCTGACCTTAATAACAATTTAAATAGATTTATTCAACTGAAACAATAACAACATTACAGCATAAGTTATTTGCTTAAACAAACATCCATGTTTGTTAACTAATTTGGCTAAACAAAATATATATATATATTAAGAAACTTAGACTGTCAGCCCAGCCGACACATGAAAAATACTATCCTGTCCCTGCCGTCCTCTGTAGCTCACTTGTCGTCATCTTCATCATCTTCTTCTTCTTTGTTCCTATTCATAATCTGGAAAAGAAAAACAAGCTTTCCTGCTTTATTGGGTCCCAACCGATTTCTCAATTTAGAATGAATGAGTCCAAAGGAAGAGAATATTCTTTCAACGCCTGCAGAAGAAGCTACTGCTGTTAAAAGTGAAATCATTACTTGAACAGTCTCTAAATCCAAGCGCTATAAGTGACTCCACCAGTTTACTGGTGTGACCTCCTTAAAATATCTTCAGCAAACATATATTTCTTGAATGGTTCCCCCTTAGCTCTGAAGTTTATTATAGTAGGCATTAAAGATGATGATGCTGATACCCATGTCATAGCTAACTCCTCTTCCTCAGCACTTAGGTTTTGACCCTGATATTGGATATTGCCAATATTTGCCAAAAAATGAGCTGGAGTCAGTGCTTGTCCCATTTGTTTGTTTACTGCTTGTAATTTAATTCTGTCCATGTGTAGTTCTGTTTTTAAGAGTTCACTCAGTTCCTTCCAAATTCAACAGCAATCCGCAATAAAACAGCTATTTTTCTGTATTTTGTTTAAAGCTTGAGAGATGGGTTTCAGAAGCTCAGCATATGTTCAACATTTCTCTTAAGCCCAATGTTGAGATTTGGCCGTGACAGTGCCATCTATTTTATCTCGATTTTCTTCACAAAGTGTCATCAGAATAGGCCAGTTTTTGATATACTGCTCAAAACAGTCCACCACAGAGTTCCATCTAACATCTTGGGAGCGTTAGCTTGGTTCCACCCATCCTTTTCAGAGCTGCTGCAGCAAAATGATTATTACGGAAGTATTTAGCAATTCAACAACATTAGCCTTTATTTCTGAACACTTAAGTCTTTGGCAAGAGTGCAGCAAATGAGCACTGCACCATATGTTATTAGAAGCTTTGTATTCCCTCCCTGCTCTTCTAAATCCTTCTCTCTTTTGGATACTTTTCACAATTGTCAGTGACCAAACTGCGTACTAGACATTTGAATTTTGTTCACATGTCGTATTAGCTTTTACTGCCACTTCTTGTAATGATTCTGCTGTGTGTGCATTTCCTGACTATCATTGTTTGTGCAAGGAAGACTTTACCTTCTTCTGTTGGTATCCAAGCACATACAATAGCAGCCTTGTGGACATTACTCCACCCATCAATACTTAGGTTAACAATTTTACCCTCCAGACGTTGTGCACTATTGTTCCCTTTCTCTGTCATACACTTGATCCAGCAGTTTCCTGCAACATCAGCTCGCTGGTGGACTGTATCCTGGTCTCAGTGACTGAACCATATTAATGAAATGTGGGTTCTCTCAGGACGGAAAGAAGTGTTTGTTGCATAAATAAACTGGGCAAGTTTTTCATCAAATCAACTCTTTTTCTAATCTGCTAGTTCTTATCACAAACCTATCTATGGTGGTTCCAGGAGGTAAAGGTTTTTGTTCAGTTTGGGTGATGGTGATATTGGCTGTGGTGTCTGATATGATGCTACTGCTAATGAAGCACTATCCTGATGATAAGACTCTTTTTTTAAACTGTAGAAACAGTGATGATTTTTGGATAGCTTGGAGGTGATGAATTTCCAATCCATGATTCCCCTAAACAAAAAAGTCAATGCTGTTATTTTATTTTTAATACAATTTCTGCTTATTGTACACAACACATCACTGCCCTGCCCCAAAAGGAATATTTTGTTTATCTTCATCATAACTGTACCAAATGACAGAAATATTGCAGTAATAATAAAATATAATTTTGCTCACACATGACAGTTCAGTCTTTAGAAATAGGATTCAATAAAAATGTTTTACAAACTGAAGATCCTGCCTGTTCAGAGTGTTTCTTTGGTCATCTTCATCACGCACTTCTCATGAGTTCCTCATTTTGCGCACAGGCCTTGCATCTCTTTGTTGCATCGTTTGCATTTTGCACACATGCCTGCCTTACGATAGCGAAGAGCTTCATTTAAATATTCCCAAACTGAGTCTCTTTTACGGCCTGCTGCCATTATAAGAAAGAATGTAATAAACCTCAGATCGTACACACAAACAATCCAACTTGTCTGTCTTGGCATATGCTGCAGTATTGTGCTCAAAGTTTCACTTTCATTTCTTGTCTGCTTGCCCTTCCTCCTCCTCACACTTAGATTCACATTCTTCTTGTGTTGTGCAGATCTATCCACTCCAAACAATCAGAAACATATTGTCTAACTTCTTGACTTGGCACTGAGGGTTGATTCTGTATTCATAGTTTGTAGAAAAACAATAGGATTAAGGTCTTTTTTTTCAACCTGTTCATGTTGTAACATTTTTGCTGTGAAGAAGAGCTGGACCTCTGCGGAGTCAAATTCATTTTTGAGAACTGCGTAAGTAAAGCGAGCGTCTGTGATAATATAGAGAGAAACTGCCACTAATCCTACAGAAACCTCTGGAAGAGCATAGCATTGTGAATGTTACACATATACAGCCTTTATTACTGAGTTAAACAACTCCTTTATCTCATGATGGAAGAACCTTTGGATGGTAAAATATTTTCCTCAAAAGCAGTTTTTTGAAACAATCCGATTTAAATCAAAAAATCTGATTTAAATCAAAAAAATCCGATTTTTTTTAATTTTTTTTTTACAAAAACATTGATTTTTATCCATCCTGCCCCCCGGTGGTCCACATCATAGTCACCCCTAAACCCGTTGTTTCCGACTTAAACCCAGAGGAGCCCATGCAAGTAGGGGCTTTTTCTGTCACTACGGCTAGTGACCGTAGGAATACTCGTCGTATCCAGGGGTTGTGCTTCTACTGTGGAGAAGATGGACACAGAATTCGGGAATGCTCCAAACGGAAGACCAGGTCGGAAAAACTCACGCCTAGGTGGTCAGCAGGAAGATCACCTAGGCGAGCAGGTATTTCCTATTGTATCTAATAAGTTGCTGCTACCAGTTAAGATTTCATACTTGTCGCTGTCCGGTTCTGGGAGTGAGTTTGTGGATTCTGGATCAGCTTCTAATTTTGTTGATGCGTCTTTCGGCAAACGTCTGAGCCTACCTTGTAGACCGCTATCTGACTCACTGCGGGCTGTTGCTATTGACTCCCCTCCACTAACTCGGGGCTCAATCCAATATTGTACCCCTGAGCTGGAGATGGTGGTCGGATCCATACATATTGAAAAGTGTATTCTATTCGTCATGGAGGGGCTGCCCGCTGATGTGGTGTTGGGGCTGCCCTGGCTTCAGAAACATAATCCAGTGTTTGACTGGAATTCAGGGAAATTAGTCAGGTGGGGACAACGGTGTGTTGACAGATGTCTCCTTACCATGCTGGGCAATACTGATGTGCAGGCTAATGTTCTATCTGGAAGCGGCTGTGCCAGCGTTGAGGCCTATGCGGCATCTTGTGAAGTTTGCGCGCGGGCTAAGGTTCCCAGAACTCGTCCTCCTGGTGAACTATGCCCTCCACCTGTACCTGAACGTCCATATGTGGTTCAGGAGGTGGTTAACCCGGTGGCTTATCAGCTGAAATTACCCTCTTCTCTCTGTATACATAACGTGTCCCGTCGTGCACTTCGTAAGAGGTATATTCAGCCTGTGACTCCGCCCTCTAGGCCTCCTTCTCCAGTTTGCATAGAGGGGGAGTTAGAAAATGAAGTCACCCGTATCTTAGATTCGCGTAAGGCCCAAAGGTCACTGCAGTACCTGGTCCATTGGAAGGGGTATGGTCCTGAGGAGAGATCATGGGTTCCGGCGAAACCTATCCATGCTGATCGCCTGGTGAGGGAATTCCATGAGTCTCACCCAGACAAACCCAGACCAGGGAAGGGTCCGGTGGCCCCTCCTAAAAGGGGGGGGTACTGTCAGGGCTAGGCTGTGCTCAGGCTGCAGGGATCAACAGGCTGCAGCAGCTGATGCACGATCCCACCCTGATACACTTGCTGCTGACAACTCTGTGAGTGACAGGGGCCCAGCCACTCCTGACAGGGGGCGAGTTGCACCAGCCAATGGGAGGACCCGGAGACCGCTCCAATCAGCTGCAGGGGTGGTATCCAGGAATCCCCTTTTAAAACTCCCTGAAGGCTGGGTGCTGCGCCTGTGATATTCCCCTGGCTACCTTGTTATTTGTTTTTATGTTTGCTTATCCGTATTCCTGACCCCAGCCTGTTCTCCTGACCCCGGTTTGTCTCCTGATTTTGTACCTCGCTCCCGTTCGTGTTTGACCTCGGCTTGTTTACGTTTATCCCTCTGGTTCTGATTTGTGGCTTTGGCGTTCCTATTTGATATTGACCCGGACTGTCTGACTATTCTTCCTTCTGACGGCCCCAGCACTTTAGCAGAGCAGGGACTGTCGCCCAGTTGCCGTCTGCCGCCTAGGGCAGCACGTCAAGTAGGCAGGGACAGTGGGCTGGGTTCCAGTTAGGGCTCACTGCACCTCCCTTGACGTGACAGATACTTACTGGTAAAAATAAAAAAAATCATACTTGCCTTCTTCTGGTCCCCGATTCCAGTGCTGCATCTCACCTAACAGCGCTGCATCTCCCCCATCTTCTGTATAGACGCAGTCACTTCCCAACAGGGAAATCACTGCTAGCTGATTGGCTGTAGTGATCACTAATTTAAAGGGGTTTTATGGCTACAAAGATCACGTCTCAGATTATGGGGACAGTAAAAATAAGCACTTTTGTAATTGGTTTGCATTACCTCTGTCACTTGGTTTAGCAGATATGAGCTTTTCTGTAAATCTGTATTCTGTTTCTGCTGCTGCTTGTCGGGACACGCCCCCTGTCGGATCCCGCCCCTAGACACGGCCCCTGCACTGTGATTGGCTGGCTGACATTTCATTCAGCCTGTTGGGATACGCCCCCAGACAGGAAACGCCCCGGCCACGCCCCCTGTGCTGTGATTGGCTGCCTGCACACTCTGTGTTTTCTCCCCTCTGAGCTGTTAAAATCGATAGTGAAACCAAGGTCTGCTGTCTGTAAACTCATCTCCCAGCTCTAGGGTGAATGATCTGGGCAATTATTGGCTGTTTAAGTCACAGATCCCCTCATATAACAGAGTCTTATAGAGTCTCCTGCCTGTTAACAGGGGGAGAGGAGGAGGGAGAGAGCAGTGTGCATTGCTCCATATAAACCAGTCTCCTGTCTGGTAACAAAAGGGGAGGAGGGAGTGGGCAGTGTACACTCCTCACATGTCTCATCAGTTCAGGCTGTGTGGAAAACTCCATATGCCACAGTCATACAGTCTCTTATCTGGTAACAGAAGGGGAGGAGGGAGAGGGCAGTGTACACTCCTCACATGTCTCATCAGTTCAGGCTGTGTGTATAACTACATATACCACAGTCATACAGTCTCCTGTCTGGTAACAGAACAGGAGGAGGGAGAGGGCGGTGTAAACTCCTCACATGTCTCATCTGTGTGTATAACTGCATGTAGAACAGCAAGGAGCTTGTGGAGCCTCAAGGATGCAGACATAAGAAACATGCAGGGGGCTACAGAGCTCTTATATTCAGACAATCTTCTGCATCCCCTGCTTCACACAAAATGATGATGTCACAGGTCTTCAGTGAGGGGGGACACACCTCCTGGGAGGAGAGACACACCTGCTGACAGGAGAAACACACCTGCTGACAGGATAGACTCGCCCCTAGATTTCAAATTCAATCTCAGAGAATTAGCTGAACAGCACGAACAGTTCAAATGATAAAACTCCTTTAAGTGCCTCTAATTTAAGAAAACGTTAAGAAGTGACACAGCTCTGATCATTGATGTAAGTACAGACCAGTGACAGCTACAACCAGCTAGCGGCTGCGGCAGTGATGTCCCCGTTTGAAGTCCTGAAATGGGAAGTATTAATTATTTTACTGCAAGCCCAGGAGCTGCTCCTTTCATTTTCTTATGAGGTGTACAACACCTTTGACTAAGAAAAACACTACTAAATGCTATAAAACTTCATTTTTTAAATAACATTCTATGCCCCTCCATAAAGCAGCGCGCCTATGGCCATGTTCACACGGCTTAAAATGGCCCGTATTTCGGTCCGTAATTACGCGCCGGAGTGCGCAAATTACGGGCTGAAAACGGCCAAGTCATTACGGTAATCCACAGTTCTCATAGAGAACTATGGATTACGTCTCTTCTCCCTGCTCGGCGAATCCGCCGAGGGGGGGAGATAATTGACATGTGAATTACCAGCAGCGTATACGCGCCGCTGGTAATGCAAGTCTATGGGTCGGCGGAGTGCCGGCCCCCCGCTCACTCCCTCACTCCCGCCCCGCCCCGTCCACACGGCGTAATTGCGGGGCGTAATTACGTCCCGCAGTTAAGCCGTGTGAACATAGCCTATCAAGTCGCATTGCATACACTAGTAATGATATGTTATTCGCCTCTGTTACGCAATGCGCCTCGATAAGTGCTTTACATACAATACCAATGATATGCTATGCGCCGCGATCTGCGCATTAAGTTTACTATGCAAGGTATAACTGACGCCAGATGTTTGAGAAGATCGCTTTACACTGATTTAATGCACCTAAAAACTGCAGTGGTGCAACCAATTCTAGGACATGTCGCCCCAAGTGTTTACTTTTAATGTGGATGATTATGCTTCCAGCTAATGAAAACCCAAAATTCTGTATATCAGAAAATCTGAATGAATTGTAATACAGAAATGTTGGCCTATTGAAAGTTCTGTACAGCATATGCTCAATATTTTGTCGGGGCTCCTTTCGCATGAATTACTGCATCAATGCAGCCTGGCTGGAGGTGATTAGTCTGTGGCACTGCAGAAATGTTATGGAAGCCTAGGTTGCCTTGATGGCGCCCTTCAGCTCAGCTGCATTGTTGGGTCTGATGTCTCTCATCATGGGTTCTCTATGGGATTTAGGTCAGACAAGTTTGCTTAATAATCGGCACAGTGATACCTTTAATATTAAACCAGATATTATTACTTCTGGTAATGTGACTAGGTGCCAGATCCTGCTAGAAAATGAAATTGCATCTCCCTAAAGCTTGTCAGCAGAGGATAGCATGAAGTGCTCTATATGTCCTGGTAGAAGGCTGCACTGACCTTGGACTTGTTATGACACAGTGGACCAACAGAAAGCAGATGACCTACTCAGGGGCGTAACTATAGAAGCCAGGGCCCCAAAGCAAACTTTTGGATGGGGCCCCCTGCCCCCTCCCCCCCCCCTCGTCCGCCTCCCTGTCCACGAACATTTACCAGGACATGCTGTTAGATCATGTAGATAATACAAGGGGCAAATACCTCACCATAGATATCACCGTCAAACTGCTACCAAACAAATCCCACTATACCAAAACCAACATTACCAATAACGCTACTACATATGGACCTGAACATGACCACAAAGAGACTGAATAATAGCCCTACACTATTACTGATCAGTACACAAAGACCAATAGTACCGCCATATAGTGACCATAAAGTGGTAGACAGGGCCGCCATCAGAAATTTGCCCCCCCCCCCTCCCCCCGGCCGACGCAACCCACTGCTCCTCAATTGTGCCATTGTTTTTGGATTTAGTTTTTTGCGGGTTATTCAAGTCCAGAAAAACCTCCACACCCACCTTATAAGTTAAGTATACCCAAAACCAATTGCCAACAACAAAAATAAATTAAAAATAATACCCCCCCTTTTCCTACCATATACTGACTACCCCCCACCATAAGTTAGACTAAACCAGTATACCAAGACCAATTCAAAAAAACAACAAAAAATTACAACACCAAAATAATCCACCACACACACCACATACTTTTAACATAAACTGAATAATACCGCCAACTGCTATATTTAACCACACCAAAAAAAAAAAACCCCAAAATTTTTTTTCCCCATACATGACCCTATAGTGGTAGATACCGGGACCGGTGCTTTGGGGCAAATAGTTTACTTACATTAGGGTCTCACGGTCATCTGTCTGGGGAGTTTTTCACTTTGAACTCAGAAGAAAAACAAAAACATGGCCAACCACTGTTTTAGTAAAGCTGAAGTGAAACTAGCCCACACTAACAACATGGGGCCCCCATCTATTAAAGAAAAATCCCAGTAACAACCACAGAAAAATATGGAGGGAAAGGGTATTCCCTAATATTATGCTGCAAATGGAAGGGACTTCCGGGGAGTGGGGGAGGCCCGACCAGTAGGACACCCCGCCTTTCCACAGCACAAAGGCAGCAAGAGAACTGCCTAAGGGGCCACCAAGGAACCACCTTGGGTGGGGAAAAATCACATTAAATAGGAACCTTTGGGTTACGCATGTTTTTTTTTTTTTAGTATAGCTTGTGCACTTTTTTTGGGGGCTTTTTTTTCTGAACGGCTGACTGGGTGGGGGGGCCGTTCCCCCCCTCCGGTCCAGCTTTACCATACCCTGGCCTTTAAAGCCTTGCGGGAAGAGACCAGGTAGAGAGCCCCCGGGGAAAATTGATCAGTGTTTAGGAGTCATTTCTCCAGAGGGTTTGCGACAGAAGGAGCCGCTACTGAACACCCAACCAACCGAGAGGTCTGCTACACAAGATTTCACCTGCCACACGGTGGATAAACAATTGTCCCCTTTTTTTTTTGATGCTGGAAATCTATTATTTTTGTGCGCATGTTTGACGGCTGAGTAAGCCAATGCAAAACTGCCTGTTTGTTTTTGCTTTTTTTTGTTTCTAAAATAAAACCCTATATTTTTGGGTTTTCCAACATCCCCTTGTGCCGCCCTGTCCGCAGCCCCCAAAAAATGGGGGGAAGGTTGCTTTTTGGCCCACGGGTTGCAAATAACAGCACATACGTTTTGAACTTTTTATTTTTTGTGAACTGTATGTCCGGGTGAAGGCTGCTGCTTTCCTGCCTAACCAGCCCACGAAAGGAGGAATTTGGCAAGCACTTGGTGCGGGCCAATGCCAACCACAAAAAAACCAACCGTCTGTTGTTTGGGAACAATTGCAGCATTTTTAAAGAGACAATGTTTTTTTTGCCCAAGGACAAAAGATTTTTTTTGGGGGGTCCTTGCACAGAAAAAAGGGCAGTACACCCCCCCCCTCCCGAAATACCGTGAGACGACGTGGAGGCATACCTGCCCCGGTTTTTGAGAGGCCGGCCGGGGGGCCCCCCTAAAAAGAGAGGTTGGTGGGCCCCAAAAAAGGTACTTTTTTCCCCCTAAAAATTCCAAGGGGTGGGCACAGAGGTGCCTGTTGGGGTCCAACAACGGGGGCAATTGGCAGCGCACTGTCCTCACGGGAGGATGGGGGTGCCACCCGTCGCCTCCCATTTTTGCCCACCCTGCCTGCAGTCTGTCCCCCCCCTGCCAGGCCCCCCCCAGGCCCCAGGAATGCCAGGCCCGGGGTGAAGGGGGTCAGGGGGGGTGGCCCTGTTGGACTCGGGCAGCTTTACCCACCCTCCACAGCGCTGTTCCCATGACCTGGTAACACCGGAGAAAGGGGGTGGGGGGGGTCTGCTTCAGGGGGACACAAAGCACTACCCACTGCAACATGACTATCGAACTGGTTGCGGGACTCAAAGCCGGGAAAGGGGGCTCGTAAGGAACTTGCTAACCCCTAATTCTGGGAAGGATTTTCCACTTTTGGGACTTGGTCACCACCCCAAGGGTGACCGTGAGGGCTGGAGCCCCCCAACCCCCCTCTCCATTTTCCCCTCGGAGGATGTACAAATGATGCGGAAAGGGGTCCACTGATACACTGACAATTTCCATTACTTATTGGCAGGGGGGAGAAGAGTTGTCCCCCCTGAGCAAAACTGCCGGACCTGGAGGTGTCACTGAGAACTTCGGAAGGGCCCATTGCAGATCCACCCTAAAAAAGCCGGGGACCAGTAAGGGTCTGAATAAACCCCAAGACCCCCGGACCCGAGAAGGTTTTTTCCGCTTTCTCGGAAAATAATAAAAATTTTGCTTAAGGTTGTAAAAGTACAGATGAAATTGGGGGAACATTGTTGTACCAGTACCCAAAAAAAGGTGGTACTTGAAAGGCTCCCACCCCATGTTGGGGGCACGGGGGAAAAGAAAAAAGCAGGGCGGGTATTAAACTTTTCTTTTAGCCCGCTTCATCAAGAATTTAAAAATTTCTGTAAATCCTGCCCCATCCATTTAACCCGCTCCTATTCCCTTTTCAGGATTTTTTTTAGTTCCCTGCCAATTATTGAAGTGCCATTCGAAAGGATCCGTATGGATTTAGTGGCCCTTGGTCAAGCCCGGCCCGGGGACACCATAATTTTAGCATACTGGTTTACGCTACCAATATCCTAACTTTTTCCCCAAAGAAAAAGCCTCAAATTTAAAATTGGCCCCCGAAGTTATTGCAAGTCTCTCAGAACGGGCTTCCCAAAAGAAATCCGACGACCGGGGAACACCTTTTATGTCTGGGGTAAAAAGGGTTTGTTAAATTTTTATTCACATTAACAACGAGGCCCCGGGTGTATCATCCTCAAACGACGGATTGGTCGAAGATTCAATAAAACCGAAGGGGATTTTGAGAAAGGGGGGTTTAAAAAGGATGGGGGGGACTGGATTTTTTCCCCTGCCCTTACCTTCATTCTCCATAAAGGAGGGCCCTAAATCCTCAAACGGGGTTTCCCCTTTGAATTTTGAAAGGGGAACACACTAGGGGTAGCTGGACTCGCCAAAAAAACAAAAAAATGGGGCTAACCCCCTCAAAAGTGTTTGTAAACATCCCCAGATGCAGGATCGCTCACCAATAATCCCTTTTGAAAAAAGGACCCCTGCAAAGGGCACGGGAACACAGAGGGGGGTAAACAATAGGCCGCTAGGGTTAGGCAGTTTTAACCCCCGGGAATTTTGGGTGCTGGTCCTGGTTTTCCCCAGCTAAGTAAGTTCCTGGCTAAAAAGGCAGGTCCTTATAAGTGGTAGAAAGTTGAATGAACTATAAATCATCAGCCAGGGGGAAAAAAACCCCTTTTAACTTTTTCCATATAAATCTAATAAAAACCTGGCATGACAAGAACTCGGAATCTCCCGACAGCCCAAGGGGAAACCCTAGATTTGGAAGGGTTTACCCAAAAAGGGGCCCCTTTCCAAACATCAAAACAGGGGGACCTGGGAGTTTTACACAACAGGGACATCTTTTCACCACCTTCCAGCACCAAAGTGGTCAGCTGAAATATTTTTGACCCTGGAGTGAAAGTTTTAGTTAAACCCACCGTATTCCAGAAGCTCGGAGACAAGCGTCCCCCGAGGAAGAAAAACGCATGTTTGGCCCGGGGGGTCATTGAGGAGTCCAAAAGCGGGGGGCTAGCCCTATCGTTTTGGTGGGGCCCAACCAAATGGACTGGCGGGTTCTTAATGATTTCCGCCGACTAAATGAGGTTTCTAAGGGGGTTCCCCACCCGATCCCCGGTGGATAACTGATTGGAGACTGGGGTAGCCAGGTACATAACAACACTGGAAAAAAACCCCCCTTTCTAAAGGTTACTGGCAATTTTCCCCCGTCAAAAAGGCCCAAGGAAAAACTGCCTTCTCCACCCGGAGGGGCATTTCCCCTACACCAGGATCCTTTGGGGTTTTAAGGGCGCCAGCTTACTTTCAGGGGAATGGAAAAGATTCTAAAACCCAAACCAGGACGCAAAATGCCTATTAAAAGAATTGTAATTTTTTAGACTGATTGGGATTCCCATCTAAGCAAAGGAACGCGGTACTCGACTCGCTCAGGAACAGGGTTTATGGCTAACCCTGAAAAATGCCCATTGGGGGTTTGAGGAACCCGGTAAATTTGGGGATATTGGTGGGGCAGGGGGGACAATAAGACCCCAAATAAACAAATAGAGGCAATTCAGAGGTGGCCCCAACCCTAACAAAAAACAGGTGAGGGGGTTTTCCCGGGGATTGGGCGGCTACATGCAGGGTTTTCTCCAAACTTTTTCCTCCGTGGCAGCCCGGGTGACAGACCACAAAAGGGGGAAGGCAAAAGGTCATTTGGGCCAGGAGGCAGAAAAATAATTTCAAGCCCTGAAGAAAAACCCCTTTGATAGCCGGGTTAGTGGCACCCCAACTTCTCCAAAAAATTTTTTGTCCAGACAGACGCCCTCAAGGGGGTTTTGGGCCCGTCATGTCCAGGGGGTAATTGAGGGAAAACCCCATTACAAATTTTAGTAGGTCTTAATCATGTGAAAAAAAACTATTCAATCGGGAAAGAAATGTCTGGCGATAAAATGGGTTTTTGATCCTTGCGGGATTATCTGGCAGGCAGAAAATTCAGGTTGGGACAATCATGCCCCATTACAGGGAGACCGAAATAAAGGCAATTGGGCCAGAGTACCCAAAAAGGTTTTTTCCCGGGACTGCAAGATTACAAATTTGGGGTAAACACAGGGCGGGGAAACAGCATATAAATGTGACGCCCTTTTCAAGGCTTTTTCCCCGCCCCGGTCATTTCAAGTGCCCAGTCCCCGGCCTTGGGGAAAAGGGGGGGGGATGGTTAAGCAACCACAGGAAAAATAGGGATGGAAGGTATTCCCTAGTATTATGCTGCAAATGGAAAAGGGAAATTCCAGATGCAGGGGGGGCCGATCCGTAGGACCGCCCGCCCTTTTCCACACAGCAGAATGGGAGCAAGAGAAACCCCAAGGGGCCACCAAGAAAAACCGACCTTGGGGGGAAAAGTCCAGTATAAATAGTAAACCCTTTGGGACGCATGTTTTGTATTTTTTTTTAAAAAGCTCTGTCAGCTTATGGGCTGCTTTTTTCGAACGGGGTGTAGCGTGGGGGGGAGGCCCTTTACCCCCCCGGCCAGGGTTTACCAGTACCCTGGACCTTTAAAAAACCTTGCGGAAACCAGTAGAGAGTCAACCTGGGATTTATTATGTCAGGGGTCTTTTCTCCAGAGGGGCTGGGGCAGGAAGGAGCCTCTACTGAACACCCAACCAAAAAGAGGAGGTCTGCTAACAGAGACTTCCCGCCACACGTGGAGTATAACAATTGTGCCTTGTTTTTTGATGCTGGGAAAATTTTTTATGTTTTGTGCTGCATGTTTGAAACGGCGACGAAGCCATGACATAAACTTTCCGTTTTTTTTTGCTGTTTTTTTGCTTCAAAAAAAACCCTATATTTTTTTGGTTCAACCATCCCCCTTGGCCCGCCTCTGGCCCTAAATCCCCCCCCACCGTCAGCTAATTGGTGGTAATCCATATATTCTCCCCTAGGGAGAAAAGCTCACCTTAAATTTTACATTATTCACATACATGCAAAAAAGCCAAAAAACCCCGTACCATACGTTGGGGGACCCCAAACAATTTCACAAAAACCCTAAAACAGAACCTGCACACCTTCCCCCCCCCCCCCCCTGCATAGGGGGGGGACTGCTGGGGATTTATGGCATCCAAACCCCATAAAATGTTGGCACTTCAGCTTTACTAGCAGTGATATGGGCCCTGTTTCTGTTTTTTCTTTTGAATTAAAAAAAAAATTTTTTTTTTCCCCTTTTTTTTTTGAATTTTTTGATTTTTAAGGGAGTGAAAAGGACCGCAATAAATAGGGCCCTGAAGGAGGCTTGCAGGGTACAATATAGTTGCCATTTTGTTAAAACCAATACCTCATATTTGATATTTTTCCAGATGGAAAAAAATTTTTTTTTTTGCCCCCAACATACTGGGGATTGGGTGCCCCGAGAATACCACAGTCCCCCCCCTCATGCATGGAAAGGGTGCGGCGCTTTACGGGTTTTGTGCATCTTTAGTCTCCAACGTATGGACGTGGGTTTTTGGCTTTTTTGCATGCAAAGTGAAAGATGTCAATTTAAGGTGCAGCTTTCTGTCCCCCCCATGGAGAATATGGATTTTTTTCCACCAAATTTCTGCACCTGGTATTTTTTTTTTTTAAAGCAAAGGGGGCCTATTTTTCCCTATCTGTGTCTAGTCTCACTTCAGCTTTTCTACATGAGTAAGGCCTGTTTTCTGTTTTTTTTTCCGAGTTCAAAAATTTTTTTTTCCCCTTTTCTATAATTTATTTTTCACTTTTCCCTTTTTTTCCTATTCGGGCCATCCTCCATATGACTTTTTTCCCTCCACCACTCATCCCTGCAAAATTTACAACACAAACACCTAACCCCCTCCCATTTTTTTTTATAATTTTTCCCCCCAGATGGGCCCCCTCCCCCCATGTACAAACTCCCCAATTTATAATGGCCCCCCAAAAGTTAAGAAATTACCCCTTGGTAATTAGGGGCTCCCCCCCTCGGTATTGTTCAAAAGGGGCCCCCAGCGGGACTTTGGGAAACCCCCCGGGCAGTACTAGGGACTTTTCGAGCCTAGGACTTCGGGCCTCCGGGCGGGAGCTTTGGGTTCCCCAAATAGGTACAATGGGGGCCCCCTGACTTACCACCCCTTATGTAGAATAGGTCCTCGTAGGTTAGGGCCCCCTTTTCGGCAAATGTCCCACCCCATAGGGAGAATATCCCCCCCCTGTATATTAGGGCCCCCCTGCAGGGGAGAAAAACCCCCCCCCCCATCCTTTGGGGGCCCCCAAGGCAAAAAGTTCCCCCCCCCCAGTTCTTTGGGGGCCCCCGTTGCCAAAGTTTTTCCCCCCTCCCCCCAGTCATTAGGGCCCCCCCTTTTTGGCATACCCCCCCCCAGTCATTAAGAAACCTTCACATGTTTTTTCCCCCCCTGGGGAGGACAGAACAAGGTAGTGTCAGGCATGCTGTTTCCAGCGCTTTGTCCCTTATTCTGTAAGATGCTGTAGTTTTCATGTATTTAATGCTCAAATCTGCAGTTTTCAGCCAGAAAAAACCTGACACTCTGAAGAGTCAGAGTGTCAGTTTTTTTAAAACCCCGCCCACCTCAACTGACAAACCTATTACTTTGAATAGGTAGAAACATGTGAATAACTGTCAGTGGGCGGAGCTAGCCTTTGGTGGGCGGAGCTAACACCTACTCATGAATAATATTTGAGGGGTAAATGCTCTAAAACTGCTGCATCTTACAGAATAAGGGACACAGTGCTGGGAACAGCATGTCTGACACTAGCTTGTGCTGCCCTCAGCAAGGGGGGCACAACCTATGTGACAGGTTCCCTTTAAGGCCCCCTGTAGGCATAGTCCCCCCCCCCCAATATTTAGAGCCCCCTGTAGGTATAGTCCCCCCCCCCCCCCCAATATTTAGAGCCCCTGTAGGTATAGTTCCCCCCTCCATCTTTAGGGCCCCCCATAGGTATAGTTCCTCGCCCAATATTTATCGCCCCCCCGTTGGTTGTTCATCGCCCAATATTTTGAGCCCCCCGTAGGTATAGTTTCCCTCCCCCAATATTTAGAGCCCCATGTAGGTATAGTTTCCCTCCCCCAATATTTAGAGCCCCCGTGTAGGTATAGTTTCCCTCCCCCCCCCAATATTTAGAGCCCCCCGTGTAGGTATAGTTTTCCCCCCCCCCCCAATATTTAGAGCCCCCGTGTAGGTATAGTTCCCACCCCCCCAATATTTAGAGCCCCCGTGTAGGTATAGTTCCCACCCCCCCAATATTTAGAGCCCCCGTGTAGGTATAGTTCCCACCCCCAATATTTAGAGCCCCTGTAGGTATAGTTCTCCCCCACAATATTTACAGCCCCCGGTAGGTATAGTTCCACTCCCCAATATTTAGAGCCCCCCGTAGCTAATTACTTACCTAGCCGCGCTCCCCTGGCGTCTCCGTCTCCTCCCGGCCCCAAGCCTGCTGCTTTAGACTTGGGGCTGAGTACAGGAAGCTCGTAAGGAGCGGTGACGTCTCTTCCGCCACACCGCCTGCAGAGCTATGTACGGCAGGGGTAGGGAGCGCACAGCTCTCCCTGCCCCGTCGTTCATCTTAATTGTATGCGCATCGCACGGACAAATAAGATGCCCTCTGTGAAGCAAGAGCGCGGAGCCTGCCGGCTTCACAGACCGGCCGGGCCCAGTAGAGCAGTACAGGTTGTACTGCCCTATCAGCGGCCCTGCGCCGGGCCCCTCAGCTCCCCGCCCGCTGCAGTGAACTGTTAAGTTCACTGCCGGCGGGCCCAAGAGCGGCATTACCGGGGGAGCAGACGCGGTAGCAGCTGCTCCGGCCCCCCAAGACCACGGGCCCCGGGGCAGCTGCTACGTTACGCCCCTGACCTGACTCCCCAGAACCATCACTGACTGTGGAAACTTCACACTGGACCTCAAGCAACTTGAATTGTGACCTCTCCACTCTTCCTCCAGACTCTGAGACCTTGATTTCCAAATAAAATGCAAAATTGACTTTCATCTGAAAACAGGACTTTGGACCAATGAGCAACAGTCCAGTCCTTTCTCTTTAGCTCAGATAAGACGCTTCTGATAGTGTCTCTGGGTCATGAGTGGCTTGACACAAGGAATGCAACACTTATAGCCTATGTGCTGGATATGTCTGTGTGTGGTGGCTCTTGAAGCACTGACTCCAGCCTCAGTCCACTCCTTGTGAATCTCCCAAATTCTGAAATGGCCTTTTCTTGACAATCCTTCAAGGCTGCTTTCATCCCTGTTCCTTGTGTACCTTTCTCTACCACACTTTTTCCTTCCACAAAACTTTCCATTAATATGCTTTGACCCAGCACTCTGTGAAGAGTTTGCTTCTGTAGCAATGCCTTTTTGTGGCTTACCCTCCCCGTGGAGGGTGTAAATGACTGTCTTCTGGACAACTGTCAAGTCAGCAGTCTTCCCCCATGATTGTATAACCCACTGAACTAGATTGAGGACCACTTGAAGGCTTAGCAAACCTTTGTGTGTGACACCATGAGGCAACAATATTGACCTTCCTCACTATTCTAATTTTCTTATATACTGAATTCTGGGTTTTCATTAGCTGTAAGTCACAATCATCCACACTAAAACAAATACAGTGGGGAAAAAGTATTTAGTCAACCACCAATTGTGTAAGTTCTCCCACTTAAAAAGATGAGAGGCCTGTAATTGACATCAGAGGTAGACCTCAACTATGAGAGACAAAAGTAGAAAACAAATCCAGAAAAATCACATTGTCTGATTTGGAAATATTTGCAAATTATTCTGGCTCTCACAGACCTGTAACTTCTTTAAGAGGCTCCTCTGTCCTCCACTCTTTACCTGTAGTAATGGCACCTGTTTGAACATCAGTATAAAGGATACCTGTCCACAACCTCAAACAGTCACACTCCAAACTCCACTATGGTGAAGACCAAAGAGCTGTCGAAGGACACCAGAAACAAAATTGTAGCCCTGCACCAGGCTGGGAAGACTGAATCTGCAATAGGCAAGCAGCTTGGTGTCAAGAAATCAACTGTGGGAGCAATAATTAGGAAATGAAAGACATACAAGACCACTGATAATCTCTCGACCTGAGGCTCCATACAAGATCTCACCCCGTGGGGCCAAAATGATCACAAGAACGGTGAGCAAAAATCCCAGAACCACACGGGAAGACCTAGTGAATGACCTGCAGAGAGCTGGGACCAACATAACAAAAGTTACCATCAGTAACACACTATGCTGCCAGGGATCTTGCAGTGCTAGACGTGTCCCCCTGCTTAAGCCAGTACATGTCCGGTGCCGTCTGAAGTTTGCTAGAGAGCATTTGGATGATCCAGAAGAGTATTGGGAGAATGTCATATGGTCAGATAAAACCAAAGCAGAACTGTTTGGTAGAAATACAACTCGTCGTGTTTGGAGAAGAGAGAATGCAGAGTTGCATCCAAAGAACTCCATACCTACTGTGAAGCCTGGGGATGGCAACTTCATGCTTTGGGGCTATTTCTCTGTAAAGGAACCAGGGTGACTGATCCGTGTACATGAAAGAATGAATGGCGCCATGTATCGTGAGATTTTGAGTGCAAACCTCCTTCCATTAGCAAGGGCATTGAAGATGAAACATGGCTGAGTCTTTCAGCATGACAATGATCCCAAGCACACCGCCAGGGCGACGAAGGAGTCTCCAGTCTCCAGATCTCAACCCCATAGAAAACCTTTGGAGGAAGTTGAAAGTCCGTGTTGCCCAGCGACAGCCCCAAAACATCATTGTTCTAGAGGGGATCTGCATGGAGGAATGGGCTAACATACCAGCAACAGTGTGTGCCAACCTTGTGAAGACTTACAGAAAATTTGTTAACCAAAAAAGAATACAATGACAAAAAATTCATAGGGAAATATATATTGACAATCTTTATTGATTCAATAATAAATATTAAAAACTAATATGTCACAAATAGAACAAATTTAAGGCTTAAAACAATAAAAAATAATGCCCATATCAAACAAGGCATACAAATCATACAAGTGTCTTATATTAGAGATCAAGTGATTAAATAGTTTATAGACACATCAAGATGGGCATACAATAATGCCACACCTCTCACACACAATACATTACCAAGTGTATACAGTAATGGAGGCGATGCACTGCCAAGGAAATGGGATAGCCTCAACGCGCGTTTCGCCAAGCTTTCTCAAGAGGCTTCATGATACAACACAGAAGGTCCATATATATACATAATCATCTAATTGAAAAACCACCCCCAAATCATTCTATTGGCCAATAGAAGGTGTAATTAGAGCATAGCAGACAAATCCCTACCTAAAGCTGCAGCACTACTTCAGCAAAACGCCAGCGTCCGGAAGAAAGATGTACGCAAATGCAAAAATACATCGCTCACTTCCACCCTGCACCGCAAGAATTTACACAGGCGCGATACACAGATCAAAACATATGTCCCAAAGGAGCACAGGCGCCGTTCAAAAAATCAAATTAGAAAGCACCATTTTGAAAACTGGAAAAAATATATAAAGCGCCCATCACAGCATCGCATCATAAGAAATCGCGCCGGCGCAGTCAAAAAAGAGCGCCCCCATGACAACTGAAAGTCACTGTGCGCCTTATACAAACCAGAGTAAAAAAATAGATGCCATAGTAAACGGAGCACACATGCGCCCCACACATTCACTTATTATTCACAATTCTATTATCGATATATATTAATATGGTTATGGAATTTTCACATTAATTATACATATTATTAGTATGATCTTATATAATTTTATTCTATATTCATATTTACATCACACTTATATTTCAGGCTACACCTCTCACATTTAGAATGACCTTGTCCTTTCATTTTTTTTTTTTTTTGTTTGCCTGTTGAATAGCTCTATACCCCTAACTTCTTCTGTGCGACTCATTCATGGCATGAAAGATGGGGATGTGCCATGGCATGTGTCTATGCAGATTGCTGATGGGCTGGGGCGTAACTACCGGGGTAGCAGGGGTAGCAGTTGCCCCGGAGCCTGTGCGCTTAGGGGAGCCCACGCCCCGGGGCAACTACTACTGCGTCCGCTACCCTGGTAATGCCGCTCCTGGGCCCGCCGGCAGTGAACTTAACAGTTCACTGCGGCGGGCGGGGAGCTGCGGGGCCCGGCGCATGCTGCCTCTGAACGCTTGGGCCCTCCGGCCCAAGCGTTCAGAGCCAGCGCTGCCCGGAGGTAGCAGAACGGAGCGCCACTCGCTCCGCTCTGCTATTTCCCCTGCCGGCCCTCTGTGATCACGTAGGCGTGCACGTTGACGTCACATAACCGCGCCGCCCGCGCTGAGCGCAGAGGTTGCAGGGAAAGCAGCAGAGCGGAGCGATCGGCGCATCGGGGAGCGTGGACCGAGTAACTATTTATTATTTTACCTGTCCCAAAGCCTGCCTGTATACCCCCCAAGCCTGTCTGTATACTCCCCTAGCCTGCCTGTCTACTTATATGGGGCCCCTTTAGCTACCTAAACCCTACCTATATGGCCCCTATAGCCCACCTAACCCCTGTCTACCTGTATGGGGCCCTATAGCTACCTAAACCCTGCCTTTCTATATGGGCACTCTATTGGCTACCTAAACCTTGCCTATTTGGGGTCCCATATATCCTATCTAAACCTTGCTTACCTAAATGGACCCCATATAGCCAGGGGGGCAGGTGCTGGAAAAGTCAGGATTCTAAGATATTTGTGTCTAAATCAGCAGGGACAAGTGGTCGGGAGATGTCGTCATGATGGCGGACTGGACCGGATGCAGAACAACAGAGGAAAGTCAACGACTCATAAGAGAGACGTCACCTGTGAGTCACAAGATGTAACTACATTGTAATCACTTATATATCTACAGAGCCTGTGTACACTGGTGTCTACCACTATATGGTCACTGTATGGTGGTTATATACAGTCTGTAGAGCCTGTGTACACTGGTATATACCACTATATGGTCACTATATGGAGGTACTATTGGTCTTTGTGTACTGATCAGTAATAGTGTAGGGGTATTATTCAGTCACTTTGTGGTGGTAATTTGTGGTCATGTTCTGGCGGTATAATTAGGTCCTTATGTAGCAGTGTTATTGGTAATGTTGGTTTTGGTATAGTGGATTTGTTTGGTAGTAGTATGATGGTGATATGTAGGGTGAGGTATTTGCCCCTTGTATTATCTACATTATCTAACAGCATGTCCTGGTACATGGTCGTGGTCAGGGAGGTGGGCGAGGGGGGGGGGGGGATAGGGGCCCCATCCAAAAGTTTGCTTTGGGGCCCTGGCTTCTCTAGTTATGCCCCTGCTGACGGTGTACTCAATAATGATGTAGATGTCATTCTCTGCAAACATGGCTTACACCATGAGTAGAGATGGCCGAATTTCTCAAAAATTCGATTCGGTCACTTCGCCGAATTTTCCGACAAAATTAGTTTCGTTCCGAATTACTTCGGCACGAATCGCGTTAAAAAGCAGCTATTTCCAGGCTGCACAGAGCCTGCAGGGTGCTGTAGAACGTTGTGCCATGCTTAAATATGCAGAGGGAGCTTGGTTTGGTCTTCATACAATGTTGTGTTTTAGTATGACACGCAGATGACTGCCGCCGCTCTTAGAATCGCTTCACTATAAAATGCCCTGGGCACTTATGGGGGCAAAACTGACCAAAAAACTGAAGCAGGAACGTAGCCTGATAAAGTCATGGCAGCAAAAGCTGGAAAAAAAACAAACTGAGAGCTCAGGTGGCAACATTAGTGACAGAGTGTGGAGGTGACGGCGGCAGCCACAGCAGCATGAGGTCAGACAGTGGCACAATGACATTCTGGAAGTGGCAAAACAGTACCAGGCCGCAGAGTGGCACAATGACACAGTGTGGAGGTCACGGTGGCAGCAGCATGAGGTCAGGCAGTGGCACAATGACAAATTCTGGAGCTGGCAAAAAAGGAGTAGGCCAAAGAGTGGTACAATGACACAGTGTGGAGGGCACGGCAGGAGCAACAGCAGCAGCATAAGGTCAGACAGTGGCACAATGACACAGTGTGGAGGGCACGACAGGAGTCACAGCAGCAGCATGAGGTCAGAGAGTGGCACAATGACATTCTGCAGGTGGCAAAATAGTATTAGGCCACAGAGCGGCACAATGACTGAGAGCGGAGGTCACGGCGGCAGCAGCATGAGGTCAGGCAGTGGCACAATGACAGAGTGGAGGTGATGACAGGAGCAACAGCATGAGGTCAGAGAGTGGCACAATGACATTCTGGAGGTGGCAAAACAGTACCAGGCCGCAGAGTGGCACAATGACACAGTGTGGATGTCACGGCAACAGCAACAGCAGCAGCAGCATGAGCACATAGAGTGGCACAATGACAGAGTGTTGAGGTGGGTGGCAATACCAGTCCCTGGTAAAGACGGTGGTAGGCAGATGGAGAAACTATCAGCAGATGTGTGGCATCAGGCGGGTGGCGGCATCAGAATAGTGGCTGAGGCAGGTAGTTTGAACCCAGACTGACGCCTAAGGCATTGGTGTGTGGAAATCCTGGCCGATCCACGCCTGATTCATCTTGACAAAGGTCAGTCGTTCAACATTTCCCGTGGACAAGCGGGTTCTCCTTGGGGTAACGATGGCCCCCGCCGCACTGAACACCCGCTCTGATGCCACACTACTGGCCGGGCAGGACAGCTTCTCCACTGCAAACTCGGCAAGTTGCGGCCACACATCCAGTTTGGCTGCCCAGTAGTCCAGCGGATCTTCTAACTGGGGTGGCAGAGTGCTGTCCAAGTAGGCCACAACCTGTTGGTTCAGGGAATGCTCCATGTCCTGCTGCTGCTGGTGACTGCCCTCCTCACTAGGCGGGTGAAGGAAGCTGCTCATTAGTGACTCCAGACTTAGGTTACTGCTGATGGAGCTGGTACTGCTCCTACCCCCCCACCTTCCCCCAGCAGCCGCGGCAGTAGTACGTGAGCGCTGAGGAACCCCCCGGTCAGACCTGTCAGAGGAGGGACGATGCCGCACATAGGCAGCGGCCAACTGATTACGGAGGATTTCCCTATAGTATTTGAGTTTGTCTTCCCTCTCAATAGCTGGTAAATAGGCTCACATTTTGGACCGGTAGCGAGGGTCCAATAGGGTGGAGAGCCAGAAGTCATCCCTCTGCCGGATGCTGACTATTCGGCTGTCACTAGCCAGGCAAATAAGCATGCTGCGGGACATCTGCACAAGTGACTCCGAGGGGCTCCCTGCCTCCATTTCCACTGTATACTGCCACGGTGCTTGGGAGTCATCTGCCTCGTCTTCCTCATCTCCATCCACCTCCTCCAGCTGCTCCTGCTCCTCCTCTCTTGTCACCTGGGTAGAAAATCCACTCATTTCACCAGACAATGCTTCTGCTCCAATGTCCTCCTCCTCCTCCTCCTCCATTTCAGTCCCCACCGGACTCATGTGGCCACGAGATGTAGTCGCCACATCTCCAGTCCCCTGCCCAGACAGATTTTTCAGCATCTGTTCCAGGACATGAAGCAGTGGAATGACGTTATTCATCCCGTAGTCCTGGCGACTGACAAATAACGTGGCCTCCTCGAATGGCCTCAACAAACGGCAGGTGTCACGCATGAGCTGCCACTGGCTGACATCAAAGTTACACAGGGGAGTACTTCTGTCTGCCTGGATCATCAAAAAATCGTTAATGGCCTTTCTCTGTTCATACAGTCGGTCCAACATGTGCAGGCTGGAATTCCAGCGGGTGGAAACATCGCATATCAGAGCGTGTTGGGGGAGGCCGTTCTGCCGCTGCAACTCGAGGAGGGTGTTCCTGGCTTTGTACGAATGGATAAAGTGCATGCACAGTTTCCTGGCCATTTTCAGAATGTTCTGAAGATCGGTGGAAGACTTCAGGAACCTTTTTACAACCAGATTGAACACATGCGCCCTGCATGCCCTCCTCGAGTTGCAGCGCGGACACCATGTTCCTCCCATTGTCCGTCACCATGGTTCCGATTTGCAGTTGGCGCGGAGAAAGCCACACATCGATTTCTTGCTGCATGACGCGGAGCAGTTCCTCCCCTGTGTGACTTCGTTCGCCGAGGCAAGCTAGGTGTAGAACTGCGTGACACCGCTGTGCCCTACACATGTGGTATGATGGAGCAGTACTTGTGGAGGCTGAGATGGTGGTGTTGGGGGAGGCGGACATTGGCGCAGGAGCAGCAGTTTTGACAACGTGGTGGAGAAAGGGGCGTCTCCTGGCCAAGTTGTTGGTGTGCCTGGGCAGGAAGCACATTCACCCAGTGGGCCGTAAAGGACATGCACTGGCCCTGACCGTAGTTACAGCTCCAGACGTCCGCGCGGCCGTGTACCTTGGAACAAACCGATAAGCTCAAGGACTGACCCACTTTCTGTTCTACATATTTATGAAGTGCTGGTACTGCCTTTTTGGAAAAGAAATTACGGCTTGGAACTCTCCATCTCGGCTCGGCACAAGCCATTAGTTCTCTGAATGGTGCAGAGTCCACTATTTGGAAAGGAGGGACTGCAGTACCAACAACTTGGACAGGAGCACGGTCAGCTGCTGCACCTTAGGATGGTTGGACGCATACTGTTGTCTCTTTACAATCGCCTCTCTGAACGACTGCTGGCGCCATGAGTAGCGAGGAGCAGGAGCATCTGGACCGGGAGAGGATGTCAAAGAGAAACAGCTGCCTTCTGCAGAGGTGGTGGAGCCTTGACTGGCTGAAATGGCATGCGTGCCACTGGCCGCTGCTGCAGCGGCAGGATGGACCACCACATCTGAGCCACGTTTCTCCCAGGCCACCGGATGGTGACGCTGCATGTCAGGCCGTTGTGCCAACGTTAGCTCCCTGGCCACGCTTCACTTTCTGCCCACAGATTCTACATATACCCATATTCGGCTCCTCCGGTGTCTTAGCAAAGAACTGCCACACCGCCGAGTAGCTGATTTTACCGCCAACGCTCCGCACTGAGTGACTACTGCCGCCGCTGCCTCGCTGAGCCCCTGTGCCGCTACTGTCTTGGACCTGCGAAGCGGGTTTTCTACCCCGTGGCCGCTTGGCTCCCGACCTCACACTGCTGCTACCCTGCTGACTCACGGCCACACAACCCACTTGCTGGCTGTGCCGCTGCCTGACGCGCAAGCTGACGCCCTCTTCTCCTGACGATGATGAAGCCCTTGCTTCACCCGGCTCCCAAGTGCGGTCGGCTACATCATCATCTTTTTGTGTTTCATCGTCACTACTGTCCTCATCACCGGTCTTGGTAAGCCGAGGCTGACCTCTCACCACATGACCTCCCATGCCACTCTCCACATCTATACTTTGCCGCCTACTGCAAGAAGCTGGGGATATTGGCCCCATTTCTTCGCTGCCAAGTAGCTGCTGACTGCCCTCCTCAAATTGTTCATCCTCGCTATATAGTGGCGCTGAGCCAGACCACATAGTAGATCTCTGGCTGAGGGAACTGGATGGGACAGAGGCGGGCTGAGGACAGGTGAGGGCCGCTGACCCCTCCCCGGGGCCCTGCCAACTAAGTGTTGTGTCTGAGGTTCCCACCGACTCTTGGCTGGGGTTGTCAGATGTCATCTGGGAGGAAGAGGATGACCTAGTCAACCAATCAAGAACCCTTGGGTTGCTGAACAACACACGGCCGCTAGATGACAGCGGCAGTTGTGGCCTCACCGAGTGACCCCTGCTGCGACGTCCCCTTGCTGTGCTGCGACCTGGGCCCGTTTCAGAAATGTTGTGCCACTGCCACTCGCAGTTGCAGAGCCTGCCACCTCTCTGTCTGACATACTGTTTGTTCTAAAATGTACAGACACTGTTTGATGAAGCTATCTGTTTATGATAAAGTTTCACCCTGTTTTTGACTCCAAATGAACCCAGTAACAAGCTTGGGTAACCCTTGGATATAAATTGCGCTCCACAAATGGCCAGGAAAAATTTACTTGTATGTGTCGTTTACAAGCACTGTGTGTTTTACTAAATGTAAAAGCACAAACAGGCTTAATTAACCTTCGCTTGTGAATTATGCTACAAGAAAAATGTATATATTTCGGTGTTGAAAAAGACGGTTTATTTTTGTCAGCACAGCAGCAAAAACAACGCTTAATTAAACCCTGGATTTAAATTTCGCAATAGAATTGAGCCACCACAAAAAAGTAGCTTTGTAGCGTGTTACAATGGTGTATTTTCTACGCCACACAACAAGAGATTAAATTGTAATTAACTTTTGCTTGTGAATTAGGCTACCAAAAAAAATATATATATTTGGCGTTGAAAAAGACGGTTTATTTTTGTCAGCACACCAGCAAAACAACGCTTAATTAACCCCTGGATGTAAATTGCGCAATAGAATTGAGCCACCACAAACTAGTAGCTTTGTAGCGTGTTACAATGGCGTATTTCTACGCCACACAACAAGAGATAAAATTGTAATTAACCTTTGCTTGTGAATTAGGCTACCAAAAAAAAATATATATATTTGGCGTTGAAAAAGACGGTTTATTTTTGTCAGCACACCAGCAAAACAACGCTTAATTAAACCCTGGATGTAAATTGCGCAATAGAATTGAGCCACCACAAACTAGTAGCTTTGTAGCGTGTTACAATGGCGTATTTTCTACGCCACACAACAAGAGATAAAATTGTAATTAACCTTTGCTTGTGAATTAGGCTACCAAAAAAAATATATATATTTGGCGTTGAAAAAGACGGTTTATTTTTGTCAGCACACCAGCAAAACAACGCTTAATTAACCCCTGGATGTAAATTGCGCAATAGAATTGAGCCACCACAAACTAGTAGCTTTGTAGCGTATTACAATGGCGTATTTTCTACGCAACACAACAAGAGATAAAATTGTAATTAACCTTTGCTTGTGAATTAGGCTACCAAAAAAATATATATATATTTGGCGTTGAAAAAGACGGTTTATTTTTGTCAGCACACCAGCAAAACAACGCTTAATTAACCCCTGGATGTAAATTGCGCAATAGAATTGAGCCACCACAAACTAGTAGCTTTGTAGCGTGTTACAATGGTGTATTTTCTACGCCACACAACAAGAGATAAAATTGTAATTAACCTTTGCTTGTGAATTAGGCTACCAAAAAAAATATATATATTTGGCGTTGAAAAAGACGGTTTATTTTTGTCAGCACACCAGCAAAACAACGCTTAATTAACCCCTGGATGTAAATTGCGCAATAGAATTGAGCAGCCAAAAATGAAGTGGTATTTGTATTGTAAAAACGCTGTTTCTTTAAATGAATACAACAGGAACTGGCTTAGATCCCACTTGGATATTGAATGTATATGCAGCTGCAGTGGACGCACACTGGATTTCAGATCCAATACCCCAAAAAATCAGAAATAGAACATTCAGAGAACAGTCTCTGAGACAAGCTGAGACACCCCACAAAAATCGCTGTGTAAAAATCAGTTCTTCAGAAAGCGCTATCACCCGCAGCAGCACCTTCCCTGTCAGTACAGTGAGAGGAGTGTGAGCTCCCAGCGGCGCGCTCGGTCTTATATAGTGCGGTGACGTCACAGAATCCCGCCGGTCTCTGATTGGCTTCATCTCTGCACATGTCATGCAGGCTATGCCCTTCTTCCTCCCAGAGTGCTTTGCCCCATGTAACGCCATGTGCTCGCAGCCATTTTATCAATCAAAGCACACTTCGTTCACCCGAAGTACCCCAAAGTTCGACTTCGTTCCGAACCGAAGTTTTCCTGAAATTCTAAACGAATTCCACTTCGTTAGAATCGATTCGCCCATCTCTAACCATGAGTGAAAAAGATGTCATCAAATTTCTTGTGTACACAATTGATGATTTAATCGATTATTTACCGCTTTGGGATAACTGACAGTAATCGGCACAATACCAATCAGCTTTCTGTATTTGTGAGGCTCCTATTGAGCATTGCATAATAGACAGTCAAATAATAACTGCAATTAGCCTTGTTTATGTGAAAAGAAACCTCCCTTTTTTATTTCATTTCAGTAATAAAAAATTTTTTTTCTTTCTTTCCTTTTTGTCCCTCCTAACTTATATATAATAATTGGAAATATGGAGCACACTTGAGAATTATATTTTTTGCACATGACACTGCAACATAGTATATAATTTGTGACGTAGGTATTATATTTTAACAATGAGTATTTACATTTATAGGGCGCTCTTTTTTGTATGTGTGGGGCGCATGTGGGCTCCGTTTACTATGGCATCTATTTTTTTACTCTGGTTTGTATAAGGCGCACAGTGACTTTCAGTTGTCATGGGGGCGCTCTTTTTTGACTGCGCCGGCGTGATTTCTTATGATGCGGTGATGGGCGCTTTATATATTTTTTCCAGTTTTCAAAATGGTGCTTTCTAATTTGATTATTTGAACGGCACTTGTGCTTCTTTGGGACGCGATATGTTTTGATCTGTATATTACGCTTGTGTAAATTCTTGCGGCACAGGGTGGAAGTGAGCGATGTATTTTTGCATTTGCGTACATCTTTCTTCCGGACGCCGGAGTTTTGCTGAAGTAGTGCTGCAGCTTTAGGTAGGGATTTGGGTGCTTTCACACAGTGCGTTTTTGATGCGTTTTTCAATGCATTTTTTGTGTAGGAAGGTACAGCAATTAATGCTGTACATTGCTGCACAAAAATCGCGACAAAAATCGCGGTAATTACCACAAACATACCGCGATTTTTGCCGCGATTCGGGTGCAGAAATGTACAGCATTAATTGCTGTACCTTCCTACACAAAAAATGCATTGAAAAACGCACCAAAAACACACCGTGTGAAAGCACCCTTTGTCTGCTATGCTCTAATTACACCTTCTATTTGCCAATAGAATGATTTGGGGGTGGTTTTTCAAATAGATAATTATGTATATATATGGACCTTCTGTGTTGTATCATGAAGCGTTTTAAGAAAGCTTGGTGAAATGTGCATTGAGGCTATCCTGTTTCCTTGGCAGTGCATCTCCTCCATTCCTGTATAACTTGGTAATGCATTGTTTGTGAGAGGTGTGGCATTATTGTATGCCCATCTTGATGTGTCTATATACTATTTAATCAATTGATCTTTAATACTAATGTTAAATATTATAGGTTATACACCTTAGATGACATTCTATATTCAGGAATGGTGTGATTTGTATGCCTTGTTTGATATGGGCATTATTTTTAATTGTTTTTATCCTTAAATTTGTTCTATTTGTGACATATTAGTTTTTAATATTTATTATTGAATCAATAAAGATTGTCAATATATATTTTCCTATGACTTTTTTGTCATTGTATTCTTTTTTTGGTTAACATGTTTAGAGATATAATGACTCTTGACTGAGCATTGGACCTTATTGAATTGGTGATTACAGAAAATTTGACCTCTTTCATTGCCAACAAAGGATATATAACAAAGTATTGAGATGAACTTTTGTTATTGACCAAATACTTATTTTCCACCATAAATTCTTTCCAAATCCGACAATGTGATTTTTGGGATTTGTTTTCTCATTTTGTCTCTCATAGTTGAGGTCTATGATGCCAATTACAGGCCTCATCTTTTTAAGTAGAACTTGCACAATTGATTGACTAGATAGGGTCCCCCCCCCCACTGTAAATATATCGCTCTGTGTGTAATGAGTCTGTACAATATATGGATTTCTATATCTGACCTGAATTATTGACATAAATTTTCAATGAAATTCTCACTAGACATTCACATAAATGCATTGGAATTGGGCTATGTCTCCACTACACACCAAAACGTCCATTTTTGCAGCGTCTATCGTTTTATAAAAATGCTGAAATAACGACTGAAAAGAGCTTCCATAGTAAGAACGTCCTGTCTCCACAGAGCGTCTTTTTTTTTCTGCTCGTTTTATTTGCTGGTTGTTTTTTGAAACTATGGGCGTCTATGTAAAGTGCCGGATCTTTTTGGTGCGTTTTTTGCAGGAATACACAGAACATCTAATGCTTTGCATTTCTTAAAAAAAAAAAAAAAAAACTGCCGTTTTTTCAGCTACTTTTGAATACTCAGCTTTATGATTGTTTTAGGATTTGGTTCTCGGGTTGCTTTTTGTCCACTGCTGTGTAAACTGAGCCCTAGAAAAAAAACTAAATAAAGAAAAATAAACCATTATACACACTGCACAAAACCAGCAAAAATATTTTTTTTTATGAGCAGCATGGCCCATAGTGCGATCCCTCGGTTTGTTCGTTGTATAAATATGCTCCTTGTCCCATTGTTGATAAAGCATTTTGAATACGAAAAAAAAAGGGGAAGCCGGCGAGCGTCTGACGTCACGCAGAGAAGCGGAGGTGAGGCGTCACGTGGGAGGGCGGCGCGTCGCGCGAAGAATGGTCACGTGAGGGGGAGGGGCCCCGTATGTTGTTAGTGTATGGAAGGCATGTAAATGATTGGGAATAACAGGCAGAGAGTTCCAGGCTCCACAGCGGCGTAAGAGGAGGGATCAGCGATATTGGCGCACTGCAACCATGAAGGCCAGCTCCACTGTTCCCAAATTCCTGACGAAAATCTGGTCTCTGGTGGAGGATCAGAGGAACAGCGAGTATATCTGCTGGAGCCAAGTAAGCGCGGAGCCCGGCGGCGCGGAGGCTTTTGATTGGAGCGGGTTTCCATTCGCCTCCATAATGGGGCCTTATTCGCTCGCGTTGTAGCGTCAGGCAGGTGAACGGCAGATGATTGTGTGGCTGATGAATGGCTGATCGGGGAGGCAATCCATGGGGATGGGGCTTGTGATCACATGAAGGCATCGATTACAATGGCCAGCTGGGGGCAATGGCATCGGGGATGAGCTCTGCTTACAGGAATGGCCAGATCCAACATTCTTCCTTATTTAGGTTTTAAAGTTTTTTTTTCTTTTTTTAAACAAAGAAAAAAATCTCTATAAAATCTTGCACTTTTGGTTCATAGTGGGCGGCATACCAAAAATGATGGGGTGCTGACCCTCGGTGCTGTGACCTACCATGGCCACTTTGTTGCCAAAAATAAAAGTAGATTACATAAGGTCCTTCTATTTATCTTCACAGCAACCTTTTTCTTAATGGTTACCCCTGGGACTTGCAGGGCGCCAACCAAATTTGGGTGAGCTATAGGCTAAATCACACTTGGAGTCACTCAGCCATGTTAGGTCTGCACTGATTCAATATAGATGAGCACAATGGAGAAAGCGGAGGAGAAGCTCATTGTAGCCTCAAGCACAACCAATCAGATTCCAGAGTTAAAAGAGAAAGCAGAGATCTGGTTGGTTGCTATGGGTAACAATGACCCTTTTTATGCTTCCAATTTTTTTTTTCTTTTTTTGTTATTGGGGTTCGCCACTCTTTAAACCCCCAATGGTCTAAAATAACAAAGTGATCCCATACTTTCCTCTCCTGTTACTGCCGTTCCAGTGTGGCTGGTCCCCCACTGATGACTTCATGGATCACATGATGCTGTAGCCAATCCCTGGCCTCAGCAGCCATATGTAGGTGATTACAGAGGCCAGAGATTGGCTGCAGCATTATGTGACATAAGAACAATATGGGTCTCATGTAAGAAAACTGTCTAGGTGTAAGACTTTTTGTTGCCATAACAACCAATCAGAGCTCCCCTTTCATTACATATAGTGCTCTGAAAAAATGAAAGGTGAGCTCAGATTGGTTGCTATGGGCAACAAAGAAAGTCTTAGACCTAGACAGTTTTCATACATGTCCCCTTCTGTCATCAGAAGGGGACACTGGAGGTTTGGCAGCACTGGAGCAGTGGTGTGGGGAGAAGTAATGGGTTAATCTTTTATATAAGCTCAGTGGTAGGGAGATAATCAAAAATTTTGGGAAACCCCTTTAATTTTCCGTCTCCCCCCTCCCTACAGGAAGGATGTTGCCATTTTAGGCACATCGATAAAATATGCCATATAGACAAAAAAGAGCTTACCGCTTTTTGGAAAACCTTTATTTATATATATATATATATATATATATATATATATATATATATATTATAATATAGCTATCCTCGTGGTGTATAAAGTAGTTTGGTGCACGGACAGCCTTATGGACTCCAAGGCAGGATATATACAATCCAGAAGATATGTGGTCCAGCATCCAAAAAGAAATGGCGAATTAAAATCACATTTTACTAAAGTCCATTAAAAGCAGAACTGTGTGGTTAGTCTCTACTCCTACTGACGCGTTTCAAGCCTACAAAGGCTCTTAACTCATGTAGACTGGAAATACTTCAGTGCAGTCTGTTCCCACACAGTTCTGCTTTTAATGGACTTTAGTAAAATGTGATTGTAATTCACCATTCCTTTTTGAATGCTGCACCACACATCTTTTGGATTGTATGTGCCATAAATGACAGGGGTATCTATCTTGAGAACAAGCCCCCAACACTGTGTGGAACGGAGGGGAGGTCGCACTCTCTTTGTGCTCAGTTGCACTTGGATATTCCGTTTAATAGAATGGAGAGTTCGCCCAAGCGCCACCTTCTCTCCATTCTGCCCAGAGTAATCTCCAGTTAGGTGCAGTTCCTAGAGGTGGGAGCCATACCTGTTTCTAGCATATGCTATAGACATACTGACAATATAAAAAAATGTCAGCTACATCGCCCTCGGTGTGCCCCAGTCTCAATCTACTCCTCCATTGGTGGACGTAACAATACACTAAAGATTTCAACCGACACTGCGTCCATTAATCCCAGCTTTCTCATCTGAAATGCACATAAGCTTCGAGCATTATATGAAGGATACATATCCATGTCACAACACATTCGGTAAGAAAATGGTAAGCTATTGTACAGGAAATACCGTAAATGACTGGATGTATCTATCTTGAGAACAGGCCCTCAAACTACTCCGTGCAGAAGGGATGCGGAGCTCCCATAGAATAAGATGGAGAGTTCCATGTGTACCGCTCTCAAGATAGATTGGAGCCATACTTATTACACATTTATGGCATATACTATGGATATACCAGTGATCTAGAAAGGCATATAGCTCACCCTCGGAGTCCATGAGTCCCAATCCACTCCATTTGTTGTCTGTAACAATAGACCAAAAATTTGGACCGGTACCAATTCTTTAATTGAAGGGCTTGTCCACATAACCAAATCAAACCAGCAGCTCATGGGGCCCCAATAACGTCGAAAAACATATCCTCCCCTGTCTCTGGTTCCGGCCCTGTCTCTCTGGTCTTCAGACTTAAAGGGGTTTTATCACAAAGTAAAAACCCTTGATCTGGTCACTTACAGATGGCTGAGAGCCAACCAAGCATGTGAATGAGAAAGGCGGCGGTTGGGGCTGTCCTTGTCACTGACTTCTATGGGAGCTTCCAAAGATAGCTGAGTGTGTGTGCCCGGCTATGTTCGGAAGCTACCATAGAAGTAAATAGAGAGGATGGCCGCAAACGCCGCCTTCCATATTCGCATGCATTTTCTGCTTGCAGCTAGCTGTGAGTGGACAGTGCAGGGGCTTTTACTTTGTGGTTAAACCCTTTTGAAGTCCCAAACTGAGACATCACATGGCACTCATTTACATTACCATTTGGAAGCGGACAGCTCTAAATGGTGATGTAAATAGAGGCACGTGAGCGCTGCGGCCAGTCAGCGCCCCCATTTGGAAGTACCAGAATGAAAACACGGAGACATGTGGTATAGGAATCGGAAACAGGAGGAAGGCGAGGAGAAGGTTTTGTATTTTTTTTTTTTTTTTCTACTTTACTAGGGCCACACAGGCTACTGGCTTGATTTTGTTACAAGGTGGTCAGTCACTGCTTTCCTATCCAAAATTCATGAAGGCTTACAGCATCATATAAAAGATACACATCCAAGTCGTATCGCATTTGGTAAGAAAACACTAAGCATATGCTAAGGATATGTCTGAAATGGGGAAAACCTTTACAAGGGTGTTCCATGTCCGTTTGGGAATGATAAAAAAAAAAAAAAAAAAAAAGAATAGAAGAAAAAACTAAAATGTACTTGTGAACCCTCTTGTTCCATTGCTGCGGCTGTCCCGGTGACTTCTGCGGTCATTCTTCACGTGACCCTGGAGCGAATCAGTCGCCGCAGTCCTCTGCTGGATATACCACACATAATGGTTGTGGTCTGTGAATGTCTGCAGGGTCATGTGAAGATCGAACACAGAAGTCATCTGCGGAGATCACCGGGACAGCGATGGAACAAGAGGGTTTACTAGGTACTTTTGTTTGTTTTTTTTTCTTCTATTCTTTATCATCCCATGCTAAAAAGATAAAAATATGTATCATGGTCTGGTTTAAATAGGTTGAAATATCCAGGGCATACATTGCCTTTAAAGGGCTTCCGTGCTATATAGTTTGGCACTTAGAATAGATTCAGGCACTTTCGTCTTGTGATGGGTGCTTTTTACTTCTTTTTGTGTGACAACCTACACTTAAAGGGGGAAAAAAAGGCTTGTTAGTCCAATGGGGATGATAAAAAGAAAAAAATAGAAGAAAACACAAAAGCATCTTGTAAACCCTCTTGTTCCATTGCTGTGGCTGTCCCGGTAATCCCGGCAGATAACTTCCATTTTCAATCTTCACAATACCTTCCAGCCATTCGCATTACATTTTTTTTTTTTATATATACCCCAACGGACATGGAACATCCTTGTAAAGGTTTTCCCCATTTCAGACATTTAGGGCGACATGTATGAACAGGGCTGCGGCAGAAGTCTGGCGTCTTTTTAGCTCAACATCTAGCGCAGCCCCGTTCGCAGTAGTTCCAAACCTGGCGCATTACAGAGCGCCCACCGCACTTTGTAGAGAGGTGAAGCTACATATTTATAGCTTCAGTACGGCACTTCCAGGTGGTTTACCTGAGCCAGAATTGTCGTTTCTGCGCTAGAATGCGCCTGATTTATGACCTGCAGTTGACCGGGTTCATAGATTCAGGCACATTCTACACTATTATAATGGGCACAAAAATTGACATCGAAGTGCCAAAAATCATACATGTCGCCCTTAGTGTAGCTTGTCACAAAAAAAGTATTGAAAAGCAGGACGCCCATCACAAGGCGAAAGTGCCTGAATCTATTTCCCAACTACAGAGCCAGGAAGCCCTTTAGGGCAGTGCATGTCCAGTATATTTAAACCAGATGATACACATTTTTAGTTTCTGATTTTAAAGGGGTTGTCTCACTACAAGGATTGCTTTTTATGTTAATGATCTTGCAAAAACAAGTCACTTTGTAATATATGTCCATTAACCGTGTCCTAGCTATTCCTAGATATCCCCTCTTGTATTGGCTGCCTCAGGTCGCTATAGCTACAGACCTATTCAATCTCTCTTGATTGGCTGCCAGCACTAGTTGCTATAGGTACAGACCTGGCTTCTACTGTAGCCTAGTAGAAGCCTATGAACACACCCCTGAATTCAAAATGAAACTAAGAAAACAAGACTGAGGTAAGATGAATCAACATAGTGAGACAACCCCTTTAATTCTGTTTTCTGTATATGATCCTAAGGGCAGTGATGTTGCTTGAGCTGCTGCTAACACTATTTAGAGTTACTTTACTGCAGCTACATGGACATAGAGAAACCAGTGAACAGGAACTTATTGGAGCACATTTATTATGGCTATTGCATCAAAACACTGGCGTACTTGTGTGTTTTAGGCTTGGTTCACTTCACCGTTGGATCTTTCATTCAGAACCCCCGCTGCAAGGTCCGTCAGGAGTGACTGAGAAAATAGCAAGCGGTGCTATTTTTTTTTTTTACATCTTAACACTTCTGAGCCACTTCAAAAAATTATCTTAGTGATAGTTGTAAACTATGTCCAGTTTAAATGGTGTAAAGTTTGACAGAAGTCTGTAAGCATCCACCAGATTTATCACCCATGTGTAGACTTGTCTAGTATAGGTTTATACTGTCTAAGAAGTTGTACGGAGAGTGGAGGAAGGGAATTAACAAAGAACATGAAAAAAAAATCACAAATTCTTAAAAAACAATTTAAACATAGTAAAGTAAAAAAAAAGACATACCATATATACTCGAGTATAAGCTGAGTTTTTCAGCACGAAAATGTGCTGAAAAAGCCGTCCTTGGCATATACACTAGTCACTGTCAGCCCCTGGGCACCGGCAGGGATTCTTCAGCTGTATGCGACTCCTCTGGGAGCGTATACAGCTGATTCTCAAGTCAGCACACAGTGTCCGGGGCTGTTGGTGATCTCTTCAGCTGTATGCGCTTCCTCTGGGAACACATACAGCTGAAGATACCACTGTGGAGCAGAGAGCGAGCGTCCACTATTCTGCAGAGGACGCTGGAAGGCCGCAAGCAGACTTGCGGCCTTTGGAGTATCCGGCACAAGTGACGTGAGTGTCGTCACGATGCCTGCTTGGCCTGATGACATCACGCTGCCTGTGCCAGAAGACAGAGTCTTGGAGTCGGAGCAGTGGGGGAGAGAGGTGAGTATTTGTATTTAATTTTTTTTAAAAACCCTTCCTATACCTGTCTAAGAGGGACATATACATGCCTATGGAAACATATAACTGCCTATATCATTTTATTGGTATCCATTTTTATTTTTGAAATTTAATAGTAGCCACTGCATTTTCCACCCTAGACTTATACTCGAGTCAATAAGTTTTCCCAGTTTTTTTGTGACAAAAGTAGGTGCCTCGGCTTATATCAGAGTCGGCTTATACTGAAGTATATACAATATGTCTCAAGTTCAACCAAGAGTGGGAAAAGATGTGGACAAAGAGAGGAGGATAGGAAATTTAAAGCTTTATTTCCCCTACTGCTGAAGACTTTAGAAGCCATGAGACAAGAACCAAGAACCAATCTGCTCTAAATGAATATTTCATTTCTGATCCCAAAATTGCCATTAGAATGATCCAGAAATTTTTTTACGGCTACATGAGTATTAATAATTTAGTAGTAGTAAGTGGTTATCTAAGCCTTTCTTGAAAACCTCAACCTTTTCTGCTGTGACCAGCTCCTCAGACAGGCTATTCCACAGATTTTCAGTTCTCATAATGAAGAAGGTTTTTCTCCTCTGGAGATTAAATCATTTTTATCTCCAGATGAAGGAAATGTCCCTTTGTCTTTTGAGGGGGCTTTACATGAAATAGCTTTTCATCATACTTCTTGTAGGGGCTATTTATATACTTAGAAGTTAAATCATCCCGTAGCCGTCTTCTCTCAAGTTTAATCGTTTAACCTATCCTCATAACTAAGATGTTCTATTCCCCATATTAGTTTGGTTGCTCGTGTTTGCACTTTCTTGAGCTCCATTACGTTCTTTCTATAAACTGGAGCCCAGAACTGAACAGCATATTCCAGACAAGGCCGCACCAATGCTTGATATAGAGAGAGTACATTCCTGTTCTGTGAGTCCATGCCTCCTTTAATACACACCCATATTCTGCTGACCTTAGAGGCAGCCAATTGACATTTACATGTTGTTCTGTTATCTATGATGCAAACAATAGGTTATTTTCTGATTCGGTTTTAGGACCAGGATAAATTAGGCATGTCTCCTTGTGCTGCAGACCTCAGTATAATATAGGTTTCAGAAAGGTGAGGATGAAAATCCTGAACATCAACTTCCCCACTCGCCCAGAATATTTCTGTGATAAGTGTGCATACAATGATCTTACTGGTTGAGAAAGAACATCAAATAATGAGACCGAGCAGCTGGGGAACAAATTTTATTGCCTCCAAGGTGTTTTTTATAATCCAGACAGTTTTGCAGAGTAGATACAAACAAGAGAAGTATCAGTCTGTTTTATGCTTCTACTTTTTTTTTTTTTCTTGGCTCTGTTCCAAAAATGCCATAAAAACTGCAAATGTGCTTTGTTTATTTTGCTCTTTCATAAATCCAAAAAACAACAAAAAAAAAACCCAAATAACAAAAGGACTGGGGTAGCCAAAAAATAATACAACGTCCGCAACTCTACCAATCAAGCCACCAAAAACATATAGGGACAGAGAATACTTGACCAAATATAAAACTTAACTTTTAATAATACAGATAAAAAACTCTTAAATAATGTATAATCCTAAAAAAAGACCCTACCAACCCTATACTAATCCCTACCTACCACCGAAACGGGAGCATCCGCCCCAGTAGGGGCGACTCCCTCAGGAACCTAACCTAGATTAGAAACCCTAATATCATCAAACCTAATAGCATAATAGATATTGTGAATCTATAAATAAAGTACTCTCTGATATACCAGGATGAACCGAATACTAAAAATTATAACCACTATTTTGATTCAGTACAGTGTGCGGTAGTTATAATACTATATACTGCATACAGATACCTGATGATATACAAAGAAGGAAAAAATGTTAAATACCTTAACCACTATTATTCTTTAATCCCCAAAAATATTTAAGCATTGTAAAACTCTGGCAATTGGTGTGATCAAATCACTGATACAATTTTGTCTACCAGGCACTTGAAGTGATAATCTTGGCCAATGGTATGCAAATCCAAAGAAATGAAGAAAAAAAAAATGGCATATACAAGGATTTTGCTAAAAGTCTAACACATGGGTTTGTGGTAGCAGCTGCATATGCTCCTACTTCTATGTCCCTTTAAGGGCTTTTCCCCATCCCAAAAATAAGCCCCTTTCTAAATGTTATTTTTAATTGCTTTCTTTATCCTTTCTCCATTTTTTACTGTATTATTACCTAGCTTCTGACCACCGCTTCATCCTTGTGCTGTGATTTTGACATTATCTATGGTTGGACTGTTAGGAATGTGCATTACTGTGCATCCACGGCAATGTTGCAGACCTCGCTTATGGAGAACTGCTCCTGGGCATGTGTAGAAGCCCTGGAGCAGGTCTCTGCGTCATCACTCCAAGTCCTGCTTCTCCCAACCTCCTTGGTATAGAGCATTTTATGCTGGCAAGCCATGCAGCTGGTCTGTAGAGAACAGCGGTTCCTAAACCATCCTGTTTGGTGACATGGTCCCATCCCTTAATAGGCGCAAGCTAGCGGCTCTAGGACATGTACCTAAATCCTGGAGCTGTCCTATATGGCTTCTGTGCTCTTGAACTGGCTTCCCTGAACAGACCTTCCAGAGCTCCCCATGCTGATGAATGCAGAGTTTTTGATCGCATCAGGGGGTGCACATTTCAGACAAGTGGCGCAGGGATATAATCGGAGCACCACTGACTAGAACTGCCAGTCAATAAACTGAGACATGCTCCCTCAGCTCTGTGTGAGAGAACCTCCGAGCATGGGGACTTTTCCTCTGTTATTGCTGTATGATTGGTTAGTTTTTTTTTTTTTTGTGGGCCGGTCTATTTTTATTTTTATTTATTTTTTTTTTTATTGGTACCAATTTTAGACTGTTTTCAACTTTTTGATCCGTGAGGTTTTTTTTGTTTGTTTTTTAATTCCAGACAGGATGACTGAAAAACTTGCAATTTTGGTGTTGGCTACTTTCTTTTCTTTTTTTCTTTCTTATTTTAGGTGTTCATTGTGCGGGATAAATAACATGATGTTGTGTAACCATTTTCTAATTTTTTTTTATTTTTTTTTACATTAACATTTAGTTCCCCCAATGAGCTTAAACATATGATTGCTTGAACACTTGTATCATATACTATAGTATTGATTTTATATATCTCCTGTATCACCCAATGGCAGGTTATAATAGATATACAAACATGGCAGCTTCAGAGGCCTTCATTAGGCCATCGATGGTGGCCCCGTTTGCTAATCATCTAGACGCCGTGGTCATATTCATTGCATTGTCTCAGTGGTTGAATTGCAAGGATCGGAGCTGTCTCTCATTCTGGTCATTAGCAACAGTAGCACCGTATCTCCTTAATGCTTCTGCGCCATAAGTGTTAAGGGGATACGATGGCCATATACCATAGATAACTGTGTGGACCTAACTGCCACGTACACCTGTACGCTCAGGTCAACCATACATACATATTTTTATTGGGGAGAGAAGAATAAGGTGAGAAGCCTCGTGTGTTGACTTACCTTCTGTGAGAACAAAGGGTTCCATGTTCAACTACAATGTGCCTAATCCATTTTTTAACAGATATGGGAAGAAATTAGTAAATTTGTTCTAAGTTGTTGGATTTGACCAACTTTTTATCTGATATATGTATGACTGCCTGCCTTTCACACTGTTCAGTGGCATAAAGGAGTTTTCCCATCTTAGACATTTCTAGCATATGCACAGGATGTGCCATAAAAGTCTAAGGGCTTGTCCCCACGGCAAGGGTTTTTGGTCAGTTTTTCAGAGGGTTTGCGGTTTTAGAAACCATCTGAAAACCTGTAAGCAATGCTCCCCCATAGACTTCAATAGAAAAAACGTTCCTGAACTTTTTTTCCGCCGGGCAGTTTTTCACACCGTTGGTGGTCCGAGAAACATAGAACATGTTCACTCTTCCGACCAGTTTCCAGATTGAAAATTAACATTGGAGTCAATGTAAACCACTCAGAAAGGGAATGAATGGTTATTGGGCGGCTTTAGGTTTTTGCAAAAAAAAAAAAAAAAGAAATGATCCCACCTATAGTGGGTGTGTATTTGCGGGTCCTTTTGCACTTTTTTTTTACACAGGAAGGTCCTGCAAAGTGTGAACGAGAGTCTATAAATCCTCTTTTTAGCCTAAACTAACCAAATTTTGATGCTGTTAACATGCACATATGCTTAAAGCGAGAAAGTTGGCCTTTGTGCATCATTGTTAAATTGTGGAGATAAAAAAAATCCATGGTTTCTTGCCCCAATCGGGATACTTTTGCACTCGGTACACTTTTCTGCTGGGAAAACTGGGACAAAAACAGTTCAAAACCCGACTGGTTTTTGGTGGCAAAAACTGGTTGTAATGTCACCTATCTGACATTCATTTCATATTATGTGGATTTGCCATGAATATCTGTGGTGGAAAGACCCCTTTAGTCTCTTCCTGACATATTACCCAACTGTGCGTCATCAAGTCGGGAACGGAGTGTGTAGCAGGCTCACTTCATACATGCCAGGTAATGGCTTTTAGTTACAGCTGTGACCTGCTGCTAATGGCCAGGATGGTAAAGAGCTTCAATTCCAGCCTTTTAAACCCTTAGAAGCCATGATAAGCGTGACCACGGCATCTAAGGGATTAAAATGTTCCGGACCCCCGATCACCTTGGACAGTGTATATTCATTGTGCAATGTTCTGCAATATACTTCTGTTGCAGAACTGTGTACAAACAATTCTGCCCTGTAGCTTTCAAGTACTCTAGGAAGACAAAAAAGTACAAATTATTTTAAAAATAAAAAAAGCTAAGGCCATGTTCACACGGCTTAAAATGGGACGTATTTCAGTCCGTAATTCGCGGCGTACTTCACGAAATACGGGCTGGAATACGTCCCAGTCATTACGGTAATCCACAGTTCTCATAGAGAACTATGGATTACGTCTCCTCTCCCCGCTCGGCGAATCCGCCGCGGGGGGAGATAAGTGACATGTCACTTACTAGCGGCGTATACATGCCACTGGTAATGCAGGTCGATGGGCCGGAGAGGTGACGCCCTCTCCCCCCCACCCCCCCCGCTCCGCCCCCGTCCACACGGCGTACTTGCGGAGAGTAATTATGCCCCGCAATTGCGCCGTGTGAACATAGCCTAAAAGTTCAATGGTTTTTTTTTTTTTTTTTTTTTTCTTTTCAACTTATAAATAAAATAACAGATTTTAAACCTAATTAGTATAGCCGTGAATAAGGCGGCGACGCGCGGGGCCGTCCCCCATAGCAATGCATTGTTTACGGCCGTCCGCTCCGTAAATAATGTCAGTACTTTTCCCCGGCGGATTCCCGACGGAGCGACGATTCACGTTGTAATGAGAGAGTGATTACCGTAATTGCTGCGCGGATTGGCGCGATTAAGCGCAATCTGGCACGCAGTACGGCCCAATACGCGAATAACGTGGACGATTCCTTAGGTCACAAGGTCGTAATCAAAATAACATTGCGATCCAGCAGTGGATTCATCGCTCGTCATTCTGCAGTATCCTGTTCTGTTAACAAAGGTAACTTTAGGTGTGGAGGCTCGCGTTGTGGTGTATGTAAATATACCACTAAAATTACATCTTTTAAATCTAATATAGATGGTCGTATTTGAGATCAGGGATTTTATAAACTGCAGCCCGAGCTGACTAATTTGTTATTCAATGTACAGAATTAAATTTGCTTTATGTAGGCTGCACTAAAAGAAATCTTAAGATGTGTCTAGACGTGAGGCACAATGGATTTACAAGCTCAAAACTTGTGTACCTTTTTGGGTTGAATTTTAAGAATGATTTATTGTGTTACTTGGACTTTTCTTCTGGCTTGTATCATGTGACTTCATATGAGTAACTTTGGTTCATGTTAGGATATAAAATCCAACTTGTGTAGTTATTGGTCGTACTATGATTAAGAGCATTGTATGCTCGAAACGCGTCAGTCATGACTGAGGAGTGTTTTTAATGTTTTTCTAATAAGCTTCACAATTTTTATGGAACTGGAGACTTCCTGCTATTTTTGAGAAGAATCGCATGCAGTAATCACTGTAGGGGGAGGAGTGTGGTTGTTTTTTTTCTAATTATTATTATCTGGGAGGGTGGGTCTCTTCACATCCCCAAAAATTCTAATAAAGTGATAAAAAAAAAAAATTCATGAATCTCAGAATGGTACTAATGATCAGATCCAGTGCTGTGCCATCCTCATTTGCTGCTTGTCTTGAGTGGTCACTGTTCTGACACTTTGTTAATTGCAAATGTAGCTAAAGAGGACCTGTGACCTCTCCTGACATGTCTGTTTTAGTAAATACAGTAATACCCTGTTATCCACTGGAGTTACGTTCCAGAAAAGTGCGATGGATAATGAAGCTGGCAACATCATGAAGAACAATGTACAGTATAAGGCCCTGATCACACGACGGATTTGGCCGCGGTTATAACTCGGACCCGCGGCCGTTCCGACGCAGGGTTTCCGTGGGCCATATACCATGACGTGGCCGACAAATTGGGTTACGGCCTTGAGGTTATAAAAACAAAATTACGGTTTCCTATTCGAAACCGCATTGATATCCACACTGCGCGGGTTTGGCCGCGGCTCCGGGGCCGCGGACAGACCCACGCGTGTGAAGAACTCTCCTGTCATTTCTTGACAGGAGTGCTCTGCGCGGCGGCCGCGCGGTGCTGCCGCGGGCATCGCCACGGGTGGTGCGCGGCTGGGATGCGGCTAGCGCTGCGGCTTGGCCCCTGCTCTTAATTTGCATAGGGGCAAGCCCTCGGCGCAAGCCACGCCCCTCCCACGGCGAGGCCACGCCCACCACCCGCGCCGCAAACCCGCGGCCAAATCCGTCGTGTGAACGAGGCCTAAGAGGGTGGTTGCGTTCCAAGTCATTGAACGTGCTGACCGTACCAATCCTGAAACGGCAATAGTGATCCACCTGCGTGAGAGTTAATAATTTGGTCAAATTTTTGTCCCGCTGAGTGACAAGCACTCAATTTAGGATTTTCAAGTTTTACGCCCTTTGGTGGCCGGGACATTCTCCTGCTCTTTCGGGGCCGTTTATACAGACCTTGGATCTACAGTTGTTTCGTATGAGAGTAGGCAGCTCTGCTAAAGCCTGTATGAGTCACAAACATGCACACGACCCTTAACGAGGATTGGTGCAACGCCGACAGTGATGTAACTATGAAACGACAGATAATGGGGTATCACTGAACTTGTGCACTGTACCATTTCTCTTATTACTCTGCGTTGTATGGTACTCCTGTTATTTCTAGATATTTATGACCAATCTGATGTTCAGTTACTGTTAACTGTCAGGCTGTGCCGGGACACAATCCCCATTGGTAACACCCAGCTGACCGATTCAGAAATACATTTTTAGAAGGAACACAACACAGTTATTATATGTGGCAGAATTGTTATGTCACAGGACACACACACGTCAGGAGATGATACAGGTCCTCTTTTAGATGAACATACGCCATTAATAGTTGTTGGCTGAGCACTCTTTCTCCTAACTGCTATGCCTGCTGATCCCCTTGTAGTACACATGCATGCTCAACCAAGAGAAGCATGCATTTACATTTAGTGGAGAGAGGAGGAGTAAATGGTGCAGACACCTCAGGCATTGACTTCTCATCAGGGAGGCCTCCATATAAATAAGATAATTGGTCCCACACAAATTGGTGTCTTCAGATGACTTTTCTCCTTCCTGTGCAGAGGCCTTCAGGCATTTGAAATACTCCTTGTACAATAACTTAACAGTTAAATGCCTGTCACAGTACAGTAGCTTCGATCTGTGGTTAGTTTTTGTAGGTGATGCCAATATATCAAAGACTTAAAAAGAGGAGTAAAAAAATTAGGAAGAGAGGTGAAATCCAGACCTACTAGTTGTCATGGTCCATCCACATGGCAGTGACAAAATATCTGTCTGATTCTGTCTCTAGAATCTGGCCGGTATTTTGTCATCTTGTGGATGTTTTTTGGGACCGGGGTTCTCTCCGTGCTTTGCGGGTTCGCCACCCCCCTCAACCATTCAAATGCACATCATCTGCCCGAAAACCAGGCAGAAGATTGTGCATGTTGAGTTTTTTTGGAAAGCCAGCGGTGTAAAAAAAAACGTCCGGCAGAAAATCCGTTCCGTTTGGACTGCTGAACGGATTTTCTATTGAAATCTATGTGGAAAGTGGATGGACGGTTTTCGGATTTAAAAATCCGAACAAAAAACGTTGTCGTGTGAGCTGATACGAAGGCTATGTTCACTCCAGGGCTGTGGAGTCGGAGTCGGTGGCTATTTTGCAGGAGTCGGAGTTATCATAAAATGGACCGACTCCGACTCCCAAAATATCTAATTAGTTGGTCCAGTTAGTTCGATGCAAAGAGCAAGAGGAATTGGGTCCGGCCAGTGCTACTGCTCTCATATCTTCAGCCTCATCACAGGAGGAGTGTAAGTGATGACATGGAGCAGGCAATGCGCTGCCCCAGGGGAAAAGATTCCGCTCCCATGGCAAACAAAAATTTCAGCAAAATTTTTCACCTGTTTTCAGAGAAGTAGAAGAGTTGAACCATTCATCAAAACTGACTGTGGCTGAGACAATTCCTTTATACCCGGACATTGTTAGAGATGTTGCCCTTCTGGTCACCGCTTCGCGCCCAACCCAAGTTAGTGTAGAGAGGCCGTTCTCTAGCCTGGAAATAATGAGATCAGATGTGAGGTCATGTATGCAGGATCTGATGGAGGCAATACTATATCTCAGAACAAATTCAGAGACTCCACAAATGTTCCCGCAGTGTTTTGCATATTTACAATTTTTTTGTGTTGTAAAGTCATATCCAATAAATATATTTTATACTGACAAGCAAAATGGTAACAATGTTTTGAACTTGTGACTTTCAGGCTCCATATCTCTCCATCCACTACAGCTTTGCACATGAGGCTACTGTAATTTTATATACAGTCATCTTGCCTATCTTGTATATACATTTGACTTGCAAGTATTTAGCATCTGCTTAGTTAGTTTTGCTCCTAAAAATCAAAGTGTTATAGGGGTTGTCTCACTACAAGGATGACTTTTTATGTTAAAGATCTTGTAAAAACAAGTCACTTTGCAATGTGTCCATTAACAGTGCCCTACCTGTTCCTAGATATCCCCTCTTGTATGAGCTGCATCAGCTCCTCAGGTCGCTATAGCTACAGACCTGTTCGATCTCGCCTGATAGGCTGCCAGCACTGATTGCTATAGCTGCAGACCTTACTTATACTGCAGCCTAGTGGAAGCCAGTAAACATGCCCCTGAATTCAAAATGAAACCAAGAAAACAGGACTGAGGTAAGATGAATCAATGTAGTGAGACAACCCTTTTAATTTTTGTTATTTTGTTAGTATTTGGTAAATCCACCTTTTGGTTTTCAATACTGCCTGAATCCTTCTGGGCTCTGAATCAGATTCAAGCATATCTTGACCAAAATCTGAACCCAGGTCTCTTCTACACATTCCCAATGTTGGTGCAGACTGGACTTGGATACAAATACAGCTTTATCTTCAACTCACCCACAAGTGTTTAAAAGATCAAAACATTGTTACCATTTTGCTTGTCAGTGTCTGTTCTACCTAAATAGCTTGATTATTGTATCATAAGGTGATAAACACCCTAATGTTACCATTTTACTACAGTAAAGTTATCAGTTAAACATGCGCCGTGTATGAGGGAGTCGGAGGTTTGGGAAATTGAGGAGTCGGAGTCAGGGCTTCGGCTTACCGACTCCACAGCCCTGGTTCACACGGCTTAAAATGGGCCGTATTTCGGTCCGTAATTACGCGTCGGAGTGCGTCAATTACGGGCCGAAAACGGCCCATTCATTACGGTAATGCACAGTTCTCATAGAGAACTATGGATTACGTCTCCTCTCGCGGGGAGATAATTGACATGTCACTTTCTAGAGGCGTATACGCTCCGCTAGCAGTGATTGTCTATCGGCCGGCGAAGTGCCAGCCCCCCGCTCCCGCCCCCGTCCACACGGCGTAATTGCGGGGTGAATTTACGCCCCGCAGTTAAGCCGTGTGAACATAGCCTTAGGGTGTGTTCACACGGCGTTTTTGAATGAAGTTTCGATCCAAACAACCTATTCAAAAGTGCTGTGTGTAAAAAAAAAAAAAAAAAAAAAAAAAAAAAAAAAAAAAAAAAAACGCATCCAACACGCACCTAAAGTGTGGTGCGCGTTTGGATGCGTTTTAAATAAGGCACCTGCTGTGTCTAACGGATCAAGAATTGACATGTCAATTCTTTGACAGGATCCGAAAGATGCATGTAAAACATGCATCGATCACTCATCTGAACACCGGTGCATGTTTTTGCATTGAAAGCAATGTAAATCACTCTACACATTGTTAGTTGCGTGTTTGGGTTCGAAACACGGATCCAAACAAGCATCCAAGAAACGCCGTGTGAACATAACCTAATACTACATAAATTGGTTGTATGTTAATGTTTCTCTAAGTTATCTCCAAGCTTTGGTTCCCATCCCACTTGGTTATTACATACAGGCAGTCCCCAGGTTACATACGGGACAGGGACTGTAGGTTTGTTCTTAAGTTGAAATTGTATGCAAGTCGGAACAGGTATATTTATTAAATGTAATTCCAGCAAAAAAAATTTTTTTAGTTTTGGATAGTGCAAGGAACAGTTTTTACATTTGTTTTCCTGTCTGTGCCCATTTTTAGAAGATTTCACCTAACGTTCTGTATCTCATGTGCAGCTGTGGCATGCTGGCACTTGGTTATCATGGGGCGTGACTCAGTGTTGAATGTCAGCCACGCCCCATAAGTCTCCGTTTGTAACTAGGGGACATATGTAAGTCGGAACGATGTAAGTCGGGGACTGCCTGTATTTGTTTTCCTCTCATATGCTGTATAAACCAAAAAGGCAGTCCCAACACAAAAAATAATGAGAAATGAAATGCTTTATTGGATATGTAGAAAATTTAAACCCGAAGCATCCTAATATCATCCAAAAGGATAAAAAGCATGTTACACTATGAAGTATACCCAAAATGTAACATGATTCAAGTATAATATATGCATGAATTTGATAATGAAAACAAATATGTAAGATTTCCCTTGACAAAGCACAGGCGAAACGTGTGTTGGGTGGTATGTTCCTAGTGGTTTACCCATGTAAGTTTCTACAGTTCATTTCAGGCATGTTCACACAGCGTATTGCGGTGCGTATTGTCCGCGCCGCAATTCACAGGGTGGTTTAGCAGTATGCACTGGCCAGCGCATACTTCTAAAATGCTCTACCATCTCCCACAGGCATTCACATTCCCCTCAGTGAGGGCTATGATTTTACCGTATTTGCAGTCCGTACGTTGGCGTATTGCGCCGCAATTACACTCCGGAATACGTAACACAAATAAGTTGTGTGAACAGGCCCTTAGGGTATTGGGGCGCGTACAGGACCGTGGGTGTTTTGGAAGCACGTCCAGAGTACGGATGAAACGCACTGTCAGCAGCGTGCAAGCGGCGCAAACATTTCACGTGTCGCTTCTCTCCTCGGGCGTACGATATGACCGTGTTTTACGCGTGGGGAGATGACGCGTAATTCATAGCTCTCTGAAACCTATGAATTACCATAATTGCGGTGCGCATTTCGCCGTGTTTAAAGCACAATACGCGGCAAAATGCGTGCGCAATTACATGTGAAAATAAGCCGTGTGAACATACCCTAAAATTTACTTTGTGTTTTGATATTTATTCTTTACATGTTTTCATTATCCTGTTCATGTATATGTATTAGGATTGAATTATATGAAATTTTCCTAGTGTAACATGCTTCTTATCCTTTTGGGTGATGATTTTATTATGTTTTTAGACCTATTGAGTAAAGTGTTTTATATTTAATTATTTATTGTGTTGGATTGGCTTTTTTGGTTTACTTTGTACTTTTAATACCAACACAGTGTCTTTTTATTAGCAGTAAGTCCCGTTTTTTTTTTTTTTTTTTCATATGCTGAAAAAATAATGAAGATCTATGTAACACCCCATTTGTGTTTGGTTTCAGGATGGAAACAGCTTCATTGTGCTGGATGAAGAAAGATTTGCAAAAGAAATCCTGCCTAGACATTTTAGACACAACAATATGGCGAGTTTTGTGAGACAGCTCAATTGGTGTAAGTTACCTTACTCTGTTCAGTGGCAACTTTGAAAAGTAGCAGCTGCCTAGGTTATAGATGGGTAGATATTACTCACAGATGTATGTGTGTAGATACATATTACTTATATTCTATATCTGTGTGTATATACATGCATTTTTTTTTTTTTTTTAAATACTTTTAGGCACCACATCTACACTGATTGGATAAACAAAAATGCACACTAGCCCCGCCACTCACTGGTTTTAGTGATGCTGCTGCTGGAGGAGTCTTCTCAGCATTTTGTTTACCTCTTGGTGCTGCGAACACCATGTGACTGCTGCCGTTCTGCAAGCAATCGCATATTTAAGCCCCCCAGGGGGTCCAAATAGTGGTGTAAAAATCGGGTTATAAAATACTAAATAATAAAAAAACAAAAAAAACCTTTTCCCTTTTGCCATATCTAAGATAAAAAAAAGGAAATGGGTAAACATATGTGGTATTGTGATTGCAGTGAAGTCAATGGAATGGTTGGCTGCAGCAGGTATGCCTTTACAGCTACCAGATGTAAACCGAAACTAGGGGACCCTGTCTGCAATGTCAGCATTGGAATGGTAGTAAGTGGCAAGAAATGTATTTTATTGATGCAGCAACTTAAAACTATTGAGTTAGTTATTGGGGAGATGGCCACTCTTCAGTAACTATCCCTCATTCTTGTTTAAAGGGAATGTGTCATCAAAAATTACTTATTGTTTAACTCGCATTTTTATGTTCAGCACATTTTTAAAGAATTGTTGGTTATTTTTTTTTAAATGTTCCATATCACTTTCAATGTTTTTTTAATAATTCTTAAGTCCTGCAGTTTTCACTTTGGCCACTAGGCCTGATAATTGTCTGACACTTCCTGTTCTGTACAGAAAGATTCTCAGTTGTCTGCTCATTATCAGCACAAACAGGGTCAAACTGAAAGGAGACACCAGTGTGAATAGATAACACAGGGTCCACCAGTCACAAGAGGAGATAGTTACAGTTCACCCTTTCACCTCCCTGCACAGTGACTTCTTCCCAGGTCAGAGCATTACTAGAAAACACTCCTATAGAAGTGAATGGAACTGAGTAAGTCTCGAGTCTCCTATGTGCATGAAGCTACTGTAAGGCATCTCTCTGACTGCTGTTAAAGCAGTGCAAACAAGGCCTAGTGGCCAAAGTGAAAACTGCAAGACTTAAGAATTATTAAATATTGAAATTGATCTACAATTTAAAAAAAAGCCAAAAATTCCTAAAAAAAAATGTTTAACATAAAAATGGGACTTAAACAATGACTCTTTTTGATGACACATTCCCTTTAACCCCTTAATGACCTTGGGTGTATGAGTACGTCCCAGGGCCGCTAAGGGGCTTTGCAGGTGGCTCCGCCCGCTGGCGCTGTTTTACCCATCAGACACCGCGGCAAAGATGGCCCTGGCATCTGAATGAACGCCGATCGGTGCCGCGCACCGATCGGTACGATCATCGGCACCTGCGCCGATCCGACGACCGGGCATGGTGGTGAGGAGCCCTGTGAAAGCTCCCGTCACTTAACCTGGCCGGTCTGCCCTACTTCTGTCCGCAGACAGGAAGTGGGGAAACCGCCATCTTTGTACACCCTAATGCATTGCCTATGCAATGCATTAGGTTGTATTAACAATCGCGCCACCTAGTGGTCAAGAACCGTAGGTGGCCTCAATGTTACTTTTTTTTTTTTTTTAACAGTATTAAAAGTTCAAATCACCCCCCTTCCCCATTTTACAAATAAAATCATTAAAATAATAAAGTTAAACATATTTGGTATTGCCGCGTCCGATCTATAAAAATATAACATAATTTATCCCGTACACTGAACACCGTAGAAGAAAATAAATTCCAAACACCAAAATTGCGTTTTTTGGTCATTTTACGTCAATGAAAAAATGGAATAAAAATGATCAAAAAAGTCGCATGCATTCCAAACTGCTAGCGATAAAGTACACTTCATCCCGCAAAAAATGCCCCCTCACTGACGTCCGTAGGTGTTAGTACAAAAAAGTTATTGGGTCGCACAAAATGGCTTCCGTGGCGCAAATTTCAAAAATAGAAAATGTTTGGAATTTTTTTTACGGTAACCAAAACAGAACGGAAACCCTACATGTTTGGTAATTGCCGGATGCGCAACAACCTGTAGATACAGATAACACATTATATTTATCGAAGATTGAACGCCGTAAAAGCAAAACCCTCGCAAACACGGCGAAAATACATTTTTTTTTTCACAATTTGCCCCACTGGGAATTTTTTTGCGGTTTCCCAGTATATTCTGTAGTATAGTGAATAACACCATTAGAAAGTACATCTTGTCCCGCAAAATAAAAGCCCTCATGTGTCTATGTAGGGGAAAAATAAGAAGTTATGGCTTTCAGAAGGCAGGAGGAAAAACTAACGTGTCACCAAAAAAACGCCTGGTCCTTAAGGGGTTAAGGTAGTTCAAGCTATAACTGAGTTCACTCACCTGGATATTTTTATAGCTGCCGACAAAAAGAACTGGAAGAAGTGCACAAATGTGAGCATCTACCCGTTCTCTGAGGCTGGTTGGTGATGAGCTACGAGCCGGCCTCAGAAAGGGATTGTGCTTTGTGCAAAACTCCTTTTAAATGTGAGGTCTGGTTTGGAGACCGTTTACTCTAATGGGAAGTGTGTGAATAGAGGACATCCTTTTTGCATATGTTTTATCAGGATCGAACAGACCCAACTGTATTGAGAAGCACAGTACACTTTTCAATACAGCTGTTTGGTTTTTTTTAATCACCTTTAACAGGCTGACTTCAGTTACTGATGTTTGACCTAAATGCACGTTGTGCACAATTCTGACACCTCCTCTTATTTAAATTTGGCATCAAATTGCATGCTTGTTTTTTTTTCAGATGGCTTTCGGAAAGTTATGCAGGATGATAGTGGTGCAGCCAGGCATGATAAATATTGTTCAGGCCGATATGAGCACCCCTTTTTTAAGCGTGGTCATGAAGAGCTACTGATCAAGATAAAACGGAAGGTAACATCCAGAACAGGAGAAAAAAGGGTGTTCCGGAAAGTTAATGCTGGGAACACAGCAGCATACATACTGCACAGCAGAACATATGTACTTGGGTAATGTTGCCACATTATTCTCTCTCAAGTGTGTTGGAGGGAAAGTGCTGGTTGTGTGATTTAATATGGGCCACCAGCACTTGTCACCGTATAGAGACCTAAACATGTCACCTACTTACTGTTACTTATGTTTTTAAATGTCTTATAACTTCATGAGCTGAACAAAAAGAGCTTCTTTATTTGCTACATTGACTACATTTCTTTATCTGCATTAAGGCCCTGTGGTTACTAGCTTTATAGCTTCTGATTCATGCTGATGTTGTCAGGAGTTGTCATAAATCTCTAAGTCCTGTCCATTCCAGTAAATACATGCAGCCCCTAGGTTACAAACAAAATAGGATCTGTAGGTTTAAGTTGAATTTGTATGGAATTCAAAACTGGTACTTTAAAAAAAAAAAAAAAAAATATTATTACCCCCAGATATATATATATATAATTTTTTTTTTTTAAGTTTTAAATAGCAACATCCCTTTCTTGTTTGTTTTGCTGTCAGTGCTCCTATTTGTGTTTAATTTGTGTGGGGTGACATGCTGACACTCGTAGTTCCACAGCAGCTGCTGTGAAATTACAAATGCCAGCATTCCACACAGTAAGTGTACTAATTATATCGATATGGTCTGAAATACTGGCACTTGTAGTTCCATAACATCAGCTGTGGACAGGCAGCTTCTTCAGAATCACAATTCTCAGTATGGCACACCACACTTATACACGCAGGTACTAACCTGCACCCATATGATTAGCATGTGTGTTTAACCTTGAAATGGGAGGTGGGGGAGAAAGTGATACACACGGGGCCTGATACAGCTATGCACTTCTTAAGGACTCAAAACGGCAGCCCTGACTTTGCTGTAAGGGTCAACCTTTCCCCTCTATAAATTGGCGGTGACTTACTGCATCCTGACTGCCTGACGGAGTGACAAACCTCTGAGTTCTACTGGTTAGGAGCAGAGTATTTTATGGACTGTGACTCGGTGTGAGGTCATCACCCTATAAAAGCTTACATGCGTAACTAAGATACCATCGGAACTCAGAGTGTCAGAATTTGGGACTACCTGTGCTTGGGTTCCCTGTGAAAGAACAGTTTTTGAGCATCTTCTCTTAGAACTCTGTTTCTCTGTTGTTCCTCCTAGAAATCTATAAATGAATCTGTCAGCTGGGTGTTATTATTCCAGCTTTGAACAGCTTGTGTCACTGCGCACACTGGGGCAGATTTATCATTTATGTCTTAAGATATGTTCACACAAGGTAATTTTAAAGTGTAAGTTTACACTTCAACACACGCCTAGAGGTGTATTTTTTTTTTTAAAAAGAGTGGAGTGTATTTTGAGGCGTCTGCGCTCCGAAAATACGCTCCACCATTGTTCCTTTTAGATTTCACTTGCATAAAGGCCTCAAGAATGGACAGGGCACTTGGATTTCGGTGAGTGAAATCGTCACAAAATACACATCGTAGATACACTTGTAAATTACGTATAGTGTGAATGACCACATTTTACATTGCAATCAATAAGCACTGCATAATACATTGTTTCAAGTTTCTGGTGGGGTGTATTTTAGCGCACAATGCATCCAGAAATAAGCATAGAATTACATGATGTGCATATGTCCTAACTCTTAGGCCTCGTTCACACGGCTTATTTTGCCGCGGATTGGCACCGTACTGCGCGCCGGCTTTGCGCTGCAGTACGGCGCCAATCCGTCGGAGTAATTACGGTAATCCACTGCGCTCATAGAGAACAGTGGATTCCGTCACTCCTCCCCGCTCGGCAAATCCGCCGCGGGGGGGAGAAAGTGACATGCACATTATTTACGGCGCGGACGCGCCGTAGATAATGCATCGTCTATGGGGCCGGGGAGCAGCGCCCCCGCCGCGCTCCGGCCCCGCCCGCTCCTTATTCACGGCGGATTTGTGAGCACAATCCGGCTCACAAATCTGTCGGGAATAAGCCGTGTGAACACGGCCTTAGTGTAAACTTAGACCATACAGTTTTGAAAGCACCACATTTTTCATAGTGTGTATTAATCGGGCTTGTTTTTAGACTGAAGTGTAAGGGTATGTTCACACATTGTCTTTTAGATGCATGTTTGGATCAGTGTTTTCAGACCCAAACATGCATCTAACAATGTGCAGGGTGACTTAGATTGCTTTCAATGCAAAACACGCATTGGCGTTCAGACGAGTGATCACTAATGTGTGTTTTACATGCGTCTTTTGGAGCTGTTCAAAGAACTGTCATGTCAATTCTTGATCTGTTTGATGCAGCAGACATTCTATTTAAAAATATAGGGTGCGATTCTGCTGCAGCAAAAGTGCATCCGAACACGCAGTACATTTTGGATGCGTTTTATGCGGCACTTTTGAATATCCGTAAAACATATTCAAAACACTGTGAGAACATACCCGAAGTTTCCACCTTCTGTTAGTTGGCTTAGTATATGCCACTAATTGCAGAAAGGTTTTGGCACTTTTCTAGTGTACAGTGTTGCACGCTAAGTCATGCCCTTAAGTCACATAAGTGTCTAGAAACAGTCTGAAACGCATAATGTGGTGTAAAGCATGTAGAGAAAAAAGGAGTATTTTTCCAGCACCGTTCCAAATGATCAGTTTTCTCTACATTTTGCATTGCTGTCTCATGGGACAGGTTTTCCGGGCGTAGATACTATGAAGTGGAGCTGGCAATGCTAAGAGGTGTAACACATGTACATCAGTTTTTTGGCACGTATTGCACCACACTTATGACATAATAAGTGTGCTCCACTGACTCTAATACTGTGCGGATACACCCTTTCCCGAATTGGTAGCGCTCATCTGACAGATTGGGAATGATTTGCTAGGAGGAATGTCTAGAGAAACATGCAACATGAGAGATTTAAGCAAATGTGCGCTAGAATAGTTATCTCAAAGAAAGCACAAATATTTCTTAAAACAGACCAGTCTGGAATGGTCAAGGGACCATTGGGGTTCAGTGCCACAGACTTGGCTATTACATAGTTACATAGTTAGTACGGTTGAAAGAAGACACGTGTCCATCAAGTTCAACCAAGGGTGGGGAAAATGTGGGTGAAGGGAGAGAGACAAGGACATTGCCCACTGGTGAATGCCCTGAAACCCACAAGGCAAGAACCAATCTGCTCCAGTGGAGACCCTATCTCTGACCCCAGAGCCTCCACCAGCCAGGATCCAGAAATTTACATAGCTACATACACATTAATATTCTGTGAGTAAAACCGAAATGGCCAAAAGAGTACCCAACAGCCATATTAAATGCAAATGTGAACAAAGTCTAACAAAAGAGGTCTCAAAACACCGTGTTTTGGAGTGGTATCCACATGTGCAACTAAAGCAAGACCTCCTACCCGTAGTCTCTACTACAGCATAATGTGGTTTGTGAGTTTATACAGCACAGGGACTACAGAACTTGTATTGCTTTTCTGTTGTCCTCTAGAAAGTGTTGGTAGGTGTTGCAGATTCCAATGCACTGACAGAAAATTTACAGCTTTGCTTTAGCAAAATATTGATTCCAATTTCCTGCCTTGTTTCATAGTAGAATCAATGGTTCTTATGAAGACAACTTGAATGTCCCATCAGGTTATTTACTTCATAACGTTACATTTGCTTCAGCTATTAATTTTTTTTTTTTTTTTTTTTTTTTAATATTTTAAACTAGAATTTAACTATGCAAAATTTTAGGTAATGCATTAAATTGGTATCTCAAATTGCAAAGGCCACAAGAAAATATTTCACCATAGATTGGTCTTTTTTTGGACGTTTTATCCTGAAACCACACTCGTCACAGATACTGCTGATCTGCGGCTCATGTGACTGATGGAAGATCCAACCGATTTTGAGCATATATTTTTTTTTTCTGGTACCTGATCTATAAAGTAGATGACCCAAAGAGCCTCGTGTCTTTAAAACAGAAAATGATTTCTTTATCCATATTAGTTATCGGCTTCATTTTTTTTTTTTTTTCAATGTTACATTATGTTGGGTTGACATTTTGGAGTATTTGATCGTTTACAAATTTCCCCTTGAGTTGTGTTTTTAACATTCAATTGTTGAACTAGAACCAATTAATATTTTATGTTTAGGGGCAATTGTTTTTTGAACTTGTAATGTTTTGGTAGTTTTTAATGTTCATTTTTATATTGCAGTATGGTGGCGGTGGTACAAGTACATTTTTTTTTTAATATAAAAATCCACTTCTTTATACAGCAGTAGAAGTACAGTTGCAGGAAATCCTTTTGGATTCACCTGGATTGCTGCACTTTTAAGTCTGGTCTGATTGTGGTCTGTGGGGACAAATTATCAAACTCAACAAACTAAACTCGTAATAACTGGTCATGTCTTTCTCTGAGCAAGTCGAGTAAACACCCACCATGCAGAAAGAAAAAGTAAATCCTTTTAGCAGTAATCAAATACATCTAGTGTTTCCTAAAATTGCAGCTAAAATGTGCACAATGGTAAGGAGGGATTTGGGTTATTCTTCCATGCATTCTTAAGATCATGTCAGAGTTTCTCCATACGATTAAAGTTGTTTTCCCAGGCTTTCACAAGATTTCTCTCTCTTACAGCTTCATATCCAGGGGCAGGTCTCTCAGCCCAGTAGGTATGTCTTCCCTCACTGTCTCTTCCCTGCTCCCTCCTGAGTCGTCGTCATTATTCTGTGTGAGCAGGGGAAGGGAGAGGATGTCACAGCTCTGCAGACCTCCTGCAATGGTCAGTTCTCATGCCTGGAGAGCTGTCACCTCTGTCCACAAGCTCCTTCTAACCAGAACACCTGTATTGTTGCAAACCGTTATACATACAGCCTCCTAATACTTCAGAAAGTGATATCTTGTCATTGTGGCAGAGAAGCAGAACAGGCTTCAGTCAGTTTCACTTTCAGTTTGACACAGCTAGGGGGGGGGCTAAGTATATAGTGCAGGCAGTCAATCACAGCAGAGGAGGTGTGTCCCACACAGGGGGCATGTCTCATCCAGGGGGTTGAGCTAAATATCAGGTAACCAATCACAGCAAAGGGAGCGTGGCCCGACCCCATCGCAAAAGTGCTTATTTTTACTGTCCCCATCATTAAACCCCTTTAAGGTCAGAACCTAGGCCTGTAACAAGGGGATTATCTTCTACTTTGAAGCACCTGGACTTTTTGCTTTCTGCAGTGCTGTATCCTTGATTTATTTTCCCTTGTCACAAGAGGTTGTGATGGTGGATTCATTTACCAAGTTCAAGAAGGGTTTAGATGCCTTTCCTGGAAAATATATATGTATAATATATATATATATATATATATATATATATATATATATATATATATATAATAATAGATATGATAGATATATTAATATGATAATATATAGATGATAATATATATAATAATAGATATATATTAGATAATAATGATTATATAGTTATATAGATATTCTAAGAGATATAGGAGTTCTCAGGTTATATATTCTAGTTTGGTAGGATGTTCATCCAGGAATTATTCTGTTATGCCTCAGAGGTTTTTTTTTTTCTCTGGATCAACACTGTAGGAATAGAGGTTCAACTTGAAGGACCTGCGTATTTTCCAATCTTATCTACTATGTTACTATGACAGTAACTTGGCCATTCTAAAGTGCAAAGCTTCTTTTTTCACTGTCTTGATTTACTTATGCTTTATTTTTTTCCACACCACATTTGTGGGTCATGTTCACAATGTGCATCGAGTGAGAGGTGTGTGTTTATATATGTGTATATATAGATGTTTCACACACACGCTGGGACATATGACTTTCAACATCCTTCCCTGTGGCCTCCCAGCTAGCACCCTCGCTCCCCTCCAATCCATCCTTAACTCCGCTGCCCGTCTTATCCACCTCTCTCCTCGCTACTCCTCTGCCAATCCCTTCACTGGCTTCCTATTGCCCAGCGAATTCATTTCAAGCTACTAACTATGACCTACAAGGCTCTCCACGACCTCTCCCCTCCATACATCTCTGCCCACTTTCAAATATCTCCCCCACAATCATCGCTCCCTCTCAGGACTTCTCCTGCTGCTCTCCCCTCATCAGCTCCTCACACAACCGTCTCCAAGACTTCTCCCGTGCTTCACCCACACGCTGGAACTCACTGCCCCAACACATTAGACTCTCCCCCACTTTCACCACCTTCAAAAGCAACCTGAAACCCATTTCTTCAGGCTTGCCTATAACCTACACTAACCTGTTGTCACTACTTCCTCCACAGACATGTCTGCCCCTCACCTCCTGTCTCTTTCCCCCTCCTTGTAGATTGTAAGCCCTCGCGGGTAGGGTCCTCTCTCCCTCTGTCGTTCCAATTGTCATTATTCACTTATCATTGTACTCGTTTGATTTATGTTATGTATGTAACCCCCTTGAATGTACAGTGCCCTGGATTCAATGGCGCTTTAAAATACTTAATAATAATAATAATAATAGACAGTATGTAAAGGTTCTAGCTTGCTTGTTTTGGGTCATTTTTGCATCAGCCTGTGTTTTTGGTACATATTAAGGCTTTGGGATATTAAAGCAATGCCAAATTGCTCCATCCACCATGCTCCACAGTTAAGATGTTTTTTTGTGTTGCTGTGCAGTGCTTTTTTATCCCTCAAAGTATAGTGTTGTGAAAGAGTGTTTTGCAGAAGCATTGTAACACTTTCAAATGGTCTCGAGCAAGAGACTGTCCACTGTTTGTGTTTTTTTTCTAGCAGTGGACACATGTACAGTTTTTGAAGTTTGCAATCTAATGCACATCTTTTGCTCCTTTTCTCTGGGTTTTTTTTTCTACTTCCAGGATTGCTTGTTAGTGATCTTAAAGCTATGACCACATACACACCTAAAATAAACTATTTATTTAAGTCTGTGTGGGATAAAAAAAAAAAAAATGTGCCTGTCTGCACGTATTAAGTGGAGAAAAGGCATCGGGAGACAGGACATACATAAGCCTCACTGAAGAAGGTTAATCCATTTCCTAAAATGTGTTAGAACACAGATATTATTATCCACAGTCCTAATCGTTCTCCATTTGTAGACAATTTGTAGACACTCGGGTCTTTAGATGTCTTTGCACTGGGTTTACACTTCAGCTATGTTCACACGGCGTCTCTAGGACGTATTTCGGGGCATAATTGCATTGCAATACGCCCCGAAATACATCCTGTAACTACGATAATTGAGTGCCAGGTGAAAGAAGTGACACAATAGAAGTCAATGGGGCTGTCTCCCAACCCCCCCAGATCCCAGCCCTTCTGCGCTTTAGAAGTACATGCTGTCCAGTGCGTACTTCTAAAACACCCGGCGGATTGCGTCTCGTACAGAACGCGCCACAATGCACCGTGTGAACATACCCTCAGGGTGTATTCACACGGTGTGTTTTGAAGTGCGATTAAAAACTGAATAAAAAATGCAATGTGAAAAACAGTGAGTTTTTTTTATCGCACTTGGCCACAGTTTTGCAATGTGGTAATTATCTGTTTGACTTGTAGAGATGGATTATGTAATATAAATGTTTCTTCTGTTAAAAAACAAACCACCACATAGCAAAACTGGAAAACCATGGTAAAAACGTATGCAAATGCCACATAACCAACGCATATAATTAGAGCTTTACCAGTGTGTTATAAGACCAACCAGATTGCAACAAGGCTTTGTGTGTTGTAGGCTAAGCATATGTGAATCCCACACTTCTGACCACATCTCCATTCGCATCACGTTTTTGGTTCCTGTTCGTGGCATCCATGAAAAATCTATCCTAACTGATACCGTGATGGGGTCAAAGAAATGTATGGAGAAAAATCTATAACGTAGTAGACAACACTTCTGTGTCCGGTGCACAAACTGTATATGTAGTCAATTCGGCAACTAAAGCAGATGTAGTCCAAATCAGATTGTTTACCCTTTAAAAATTCTGTGGTCCCGCCATGACTCTGACACACTATCCGTCTGAATAATATTTTCACACTGTCCCGCTGGATGTGACGAACAGGGACCAGAAACATGTTAATGGGGCCTAATTGAAACCACTTTTGCTAATTGGCTTTGTACAAGTCATTAACACGAAGGTTTGCATAATTTTTTCTCCCTGCGCTTTAGATGTTTACCCCAATTGCTCAATAAGACACAGTTTAAGTAAAAGTATGTTCACACGCCATTTTTTTCCGGATTGGAAAGCAATGCGTAAAACATATCCAAAGACGTACCCAAAGTGTGATGTGTGTTTGGATGTGTTTTTGCTGTAGCAAAAACATACCCTATAGTTGTAAATGGGGCGTCTGCTGCATCAAATGGATTAAGATTTGATATGTCAGTTCTTTGAACGGATCCAATTGAAACTCGTGTAAATCACACTGCATTGTTAGATGCGTGTATGGGTCTGAAACACGGATCCAAACAGGCATCTAAAAAGCGCCGTGTGGACATCCCCTAAATGAATAGAATGGTTTGTCTAGAATTGTGACTTACACAGCAAATATAATATAACAAAGCTAACACAGTCAGACCACGTTTTACTAGTAATCTGTGCAAAAATCCAGGTAATTCCATAGGGTTTACTTTTTCTTGCAATAGTATATTAGATGTATGAAAAAAATGAATCTATCTATCTGTGTGTTTTAGTCTTTTTTACTTGAACATTTCTGTCCCCATACCCTCTGATGTAAACCCTTTTTTTTCCTGTATGAGCCAATCAGCTGCATCCCCTCCTCCATGTTCAGCATGCATTGACTGTGTTACAGTAAACAGGTTATTTTTGGACAATGTTTTTGAACTTTTTACAGATCTTTTTGTAACAAAACTTTAACAGTTTGGGGGCCCCTTTAAAAAGACGGGGGGAGGAGATGCCACTTTCCTTAGATAGGAGAGCATGAACTTTAAGACCAGGATGTGATGGAGGGAGAGAAGCTGAGCTCTGGGAAAAAATTTGGAGCAGGATTTCTGAGTAAAAAGCAGAGAAATACTGGGGGGGCTCCTAAAAGGACCTACACCTTCAAGAAACCTCAGTAGAACAAAGACTAAAATACAAACACTTCTCAAATACTTTCATTAGGAAAATCAAAGCATTCACCTGTAAATTCTGTTTTTTTTTTTTTTTTTTTTTTTTTTTTTTTTTTTTAAAAACGCGGGGGCCCTTTAAGACAGCCAGTAGCACATGACACTTAATGTTGCTATTTTTTTGGACAGTTGACAATCTCCTGCTTTGAGCGGGGGAAGTCCACGTGCAGGGGGGCCGTAAGCTAAAACACGTGCAACCACAGCAGTGTTTTGAGATCTTTAGCCCCCATCCACAGAATAATAAACATAAACTCTGTCACACTATGTCCTCAGTGTTCTATGCCTGTTGTACGTTTTTTAGGAAAACTTGGAAAACCCTTACAACACTATGGGGGCCCCATCTCCCCCCCCAAGTTTTGGGATCTCCCTGCTGTATGCAGTGACCAAATTGAAAGATATACTGAATGTCATGGCTGCTGCAGCCTTAACTGGGTTTACAAGCTGTGATTCTCTCATAACAATTTAAGGTATTTGGGGTGCATTAATTCCACTGTTGGTATCTAAAAGAAGATTCCCACCAGTTTTTACAGTTTGATGTACATTATATGTCTTAAAATGAAGTGAATTATGTAGCTACCATTACACTCCCTATCAAGATTCTCAAGTTAAGGCATACAGCTGGTAAAATAATTATTGAACATGTCATCAATTTTGTAAGTAAATCTATTTCTAAAGGTGCTGTTGTAGTTCAAGGGTGACCCCGCCCTGAGAAAACTAACCCTAGAAAACCCTGTACCCACTTGTACAAAATAATTTTAATCAAAAAACCCCCGCAATTTTCCCAAAAATTTTGGGGAAAACGGTCCCCCCAGGGGAAAAACTAGGCACAAAAATAATACAATCTATTAATAAAAAAAAAAAAAAAAAAAAAGTCCCATGAATTTGTGATCAACTTGACAATGATACAGCTGTCCGTCCAAGCAGATGATTCACTTGACAACTTTCTTTATCAATAGATTATTTTGTGCTCCCATCCATTTTCTACCCTGAGGAGCTGCTATACAAGAAATTACAGGGAAACTCATCTGGTGTTTGGATGCAATATTTTTGTGCATTTAGGAAAAGTTTTT